>OMOU01000001.1:0-27868 GCA_900312585.1 Malacocephalus occidentalis
TTTTGCCTTCTTGTCATGTTGTACTTTGGTTTTCTCTTTTTGTTCTGTCTTCCTTTCCCTGAGTTTGAACACTCCTCCTGGTCTCAACAGGCTCTCATGGATTGGGAGGTTTGTGCGTATACGGTGTCCCATCAGCATGTGAGCCGGGTACCAGCCGGGGACCAGCCGGGGACCAGCCGGGGACCAGCCGGGGACCAGCCAGGGACCAGCCAGGGACCAGCGGCGCACTCCTATAGATCATCAAACTCCTCTGGGAACGTATATCTCCTTTCCTTCTTGAGGTTTCTTCATCAGGGCCTTGACAATCTTAACTAAACTATCTCCAATCTCCATTGGATCTCGGGTAGCTTGGGCTTGAGGTGAATCATTCATTTTCTTAAGGTGGTTCATAACCAATATTAGACTTTTTTTTTGTTCATGTTCCGAGTATTCCCTGCAGTCCTGCAATTAATGTGCTGGCTAGAATTATTTATCATATCCAAAAAGTCAACAATTAGTCTCTGTCACACGACAGTTTCATTAAACAAATACATATTCATTTCCTGATAATAAAACTTGGTATGAATGCATATATTGATGTGGAATTAAATGAACAAGCAGTGAGACAGACACATTTCTAGTGCTGATAATCATGCTTTATTAAATCAATAATGAATATCGCTCAAGGAGGTCACAAACATATTTAATGCTACAATTCTAATTTTATCAAACCAAAAGACGATCTGCCATCCCTCTCTCTCTTCCCCACCTCTCTCTTTCCTGGGGGATGATATAGCCGGTGAATAGGCCATTGGGGTCCGTGGGCCCTGTTTACTGGGGAGTTTCTAAAGCTAACACACAAACACACTGTAGACCTCCAAGAGCCAGCTCTGACTCTGCAAACAAGCTCCAGCAGGAAGCCTCCTCTTTTAGGCCAGGGGATGATACATCTGAGGTCACGCTGGAGGTCGTTTGCCAGAAAAAGAGCACAAAAAACTAAAACAATGCTCAGAAAGTGCAGGCCGCTCGCACTCTGGGCATGTCATTCAAATGGTAGTATGACACAGTCAGTCTGAGCACAAGACCAGTTCATGCTGCTTACATGAGGGTAATATGCAAACAGCACTCAGGGTCTTATACTCAAGTTACATTTCATAGATACTGTAACATCACACGCAGAGGCGTGTGCATATTTACAGTTCTGTCTCTGAATCTTGTTCATAACATCAACAGGGAGCCTCTCTACCTGTTGAGGCAATCTTAAGACTTCAACTTGTTGTTGAGGCACAGTGTTTGAGTTTCTATGTTTCCATGGGTATTCGTTTCATTTGAAACTTTCTCCTGTGAAAACTTCATTGCTTTTGTTTCGGTTAATATTGTCATAAATAACAATTCATACATTTTTCATAACCGTTAAATTCGGCTATATACATTATGTACATGTCACAGAAAAGTGGTTCAAAAATCCTAAGTCATAATTATCCAATATGGCACAGTTTATAACAACTTTAGACTTTAGTCTAGTTTGGCATAAATTAATGTCAAGTTTGGTATAAAAATAGTTTATATTTACAATAGAAATCCAGGTCTTTATCAAGTAAGATTTTTCCTCAATGAATAAAGCATTAAAGTCGGGGAGGGTGAAGAGTACATTAGTTGGTTATTTTTTACATTGAACGAATGCTAATATGGACTGTTGCCGAGTCAGATCCCAGCTCATTGGACAGTCGGAGCGTGTATGTGCCGGCGTCTTCCTCCTTTACTCCGGTGATGATGAGGGTGGTCATGTCCTCGGTGGTCTCGATGTGGAAGCGACCACCGGCTGTCACCTCGATGGTTTTCCCGCCACGGGACCACTCTATGTTTTTGGAATCCCCAGAGAAGGCACAGGCCACAGTCAGGACCTTGCCAGTCTGGATGCTGATGTCCTCAGGCAGGGCCTCGATCCTCGGAGCACAACCTGGTGGACCAGAGGACGGACATGTTGTACAATTGCACAAAATAATAGTGTAGAGTAAACACATGTAGTATGTGTGCAGTATATGTGCAGGTATAGATAGTTGCACATAAAATGCATGTTTCTGATGCCTGACAGTACTGCCTGGTGGTTAACTAGTGGTTGTCGACGAGACAGTGTTGTACCAGTGGTGGTGTACTCAACAGTGGAGTTTTTTTTTGTTCGCTACGTGGAGTAATGTCTAAATTAAATAAGATGCAATCAATATGTTGTGACAAAACCTTGGAACGAAAGGTGTAACATTTAATGTACCAGCTGATGGAAATATCTGGTTAGCTGGCTGCTGTAAGAAGAGATGATTTGATCAAAAGATAAGTAAGTAAATAGCATTAGACTATTTTTTACGTAAATAGGAATAACTTTGAGGAACTTGTGAAGTTAAATTGTGTTGTAACTTTGTTTCCAGGGGAGGAGCAACAACCCACTCAATCCTGAGTTTGTCCCAACCATATTTTCTCATCTCTCCATGGGCAAACTGTACTGACAAACAGTCAGTACAGTAATGGACGTCCTCCATTGTAAATCCAAACCTTCCCTCCAAGCAACACCTTGAGACGTCAGCGATGGGATAAGGTTCCATTAATGCCTGTCCTTAGCTCACGTATCGTAGAATAACACCATTAACAGTTAGATTTGTAAACACGGTTTCTTGTGATTGCATAGGAAACGAACAGCAACTATGGGTGCTGATCTTAATTAGCAACTACATACAGTATGCTATAGGTCTATATACTTGGTTCTTAGTAGTTCTTCCAGGTCATGTTGGATTGGGATGTGGAACATCTGACACCATATTTCATCTTGAGGTATACCTTAAACGATAATGCTAGAAATGCAGCTATTTGCTGTTTCTTTTCAGCTTTTGACAAGAGATGACCGACCCAACATTTATAGGAGTAGGTTTTTGCTAATTGCACATAGCCCTGCATGTTTGAAGGGTGTTATGCATGCATGCATACATGTATTTTTGTTACATGGGTTAGGGTGCCTAAGGAAAAAACAAACACTGTAAAGGGGTGTCATGGTTTTGGGAACCACTGCTCTACTAGCTAATGGTGTACTAGAATCTAATACATCACCACTGGTGCACCACTATCTATCTATCTATTGCAGAGGCTTACCAGTGATTGACTACTTGATACCGTTGTACCATCGTATCTACTGGATTGTTGTGTACTAGTAGCTGACTACTAGATAGTGATGTGTCAGTGGTTGACTACTAGAAAAGTAACAGCTCTTACTGATAGCTCTGAAGGAAGCTCCCTCCATATGAGAGGACATCTCAGTCAGGCTACTGGAGCTCACGGCGTAGCTTTCAGATGCCACAGAGGACATACTGGACATAGACATGGTTTCAAACTTCATCTCAGCAGCCATGCTGCTGAAGGAGCTGGACTCCATCATGGATGACATCATGGCCTGCTGCGAGGAGATGGACGTTGAGGTCTCCTCCATCATGTGGACTTCTTTCTTCATAGACATAGAGGAAGTCTCCTTGTGGCTTTTCATCATAGATCCTGCAGGATTTAAATTATTAAGTTAGGTTTTCACAATTACTTGAAACAATTGTGTTTCACAATTTATCCTAAATGAGAGACTCGCCTTTAAGCACCATCTGTTGCTCATGGTAAGCGGTGACCTTCATACGAATGGACTGGAACACTTGGCCAGTGAAGGAGAAGGACGATTTGGAGATGCCTCCCTCTGCTGTCAGCTCACAGGTGTACTCTCCCTGGTCACTGTCCTCAAGGTTGTGGATCAGCAGGCAGCAGGAGCCCTCTGAGTAATGTATCTCAAAGTGGCTACTCTGGGACAGCCTTCTACCATTGACAAACCACACAACTTCTTTTACGCTGTTCTCACACATACAAGACATCTTGACTGAACCCTCATAGGCCTCAGCACTGAGTTGGCTCAGCACCTTGGGAGGTTTTGGGGTAGGGGATTTGACAGTGGGTGGCGACAGGACCCTCTTGGGGGACATGGTGGGAGGAGGGGATTTCATCCGGGGAGGAGACTTGATTCCCTCAGGCTCAGGAGATTTTAGGGCTCTTGGTGATTTGAGTCCAGATGGTTCTGGGGATTTCAGCCCCCTTAAGGTTTTGATCCCTGCTGGCTCTGTAGATTTCAACCCCCTTGGTGTTTTGATCCCGGTTGGTTCTGGTGATTTTAAACCACGTGGGGATTTAACTCCCTCAGGTTCAGGTGACTTGGCCCTCTCGGCTGATTTGATTGGTGGTGGCGACTTGACTCGTGGAGGAGAGGCAATTGGTTCAGGAGACTTGATGACCTTGGGTGATTTGATGCCCTCGGGCTCTGGAGATTTGATGCTAGGAGTGGGGGATTTGATCGTGGGAGCTGGGGAAGTCACAGATGGCTCTGGAGACTTTACACCTTTCAGAGATTTAATTCCCTCTGGTTCAGGGGATTTTACACTTAGAACAGGAGATGTTATACAAGGCTCTGGAGACTTCACACTGGGAACTGGAGAAGTTACAGAAGAAGAGGGTGATGGGGCAGAAGGTTCAGGGGATTTGACACAGGGAGTGGGAGACTTGAGTGAAGGCTCTGGTGATTTGACAGCCTTGACCTCCTCTTTGGGAGCTGGTCTGCAAATAGTCAGGGTGAAATGAGCTTCCTGTCGGCCACCCGAGTTCTCCACTACTACCAAGTAGTTACCCTCATCAGAAGCCATCACAGATGTAATATCCATGCTAGACTTGTACTGAGTGGTTGTGACCTGGATGCGGGAAAGTGTCACAATTGATCTGCTTTCATGCATCCACATAACATTGGGTGCAGGGTCTCCATCAATGTCGCAAGAGAAAGAGGCTGTCCCTCCCTCAGCCACTGTCACAGACTGGGGTTTGGTAAGAATCCTAGCTGGGAGTATTGGTTTTGGTTTGTGGCTTATGGAAACATCCCCGACAGAAGTGGTGACAGATGATTTGATTTTAGCCTCAGATGATAATAATGATGATAATTTTTCAGAAGAAGCAGATGAATAGGAGGCAGAAGACAGGTACTCGGTAGAGGCATACTTGATGGAGGAGTCGTAGCGCTCAGCAGAGGAGAATCGCTCAGATAATGCCGTATGTCTGTCATGTGTACCCACCTCTTGGGTCTCGGTTATCTTGGCCTTGCTTTCCGATACTTCGTAGTGTGTCTCAGATGAGTAGCCAGCCTTGAAGTGAGTGCTGTGATAATAGTCTACTTTGGTCATTTCAGGAAAATATGGTTTAGGAGCTTCCTCATCTTTACGACGAGATGAATAAGTGGTAAAACCACCACCTGATACATCAAGTGTTCCGTAGTCGGACGCCTCTCCCTTGGAGTTGGAGCAGACGCAGCGATAGGTGCCGCTGTCCTCAGCTTGGCAGTCCAAGATGCAGATGGACAGAACACCACTCATATTGGTGAATATGTACTTTTCACTGCTCTCAGAGATCTCAATCCCATTGTGGATCCATTTCACTTGGGCCAAAGGCTTGGCTTGTACATTCAGAGTAAATTTGGTGTCTTGGCCAGTTGACACATGGTGAGAACGCATCCTCACGGTGACATGGGGAGCATGATCCAAGCTGAATGGAGTCTGACTCACCACCTGGTACGTCCTCTCTGACTTCAGAGCTGCCTTACGTGCCTCATAACGGGACATGATGTCAAAGCGGGCAGATCTCTCAAATCTGGAGGAGGAACGAGAAGATCTCTCTGCTGACCTGATGGGGCTGGGGGAGCGAGGACGAGTTCTTTCAGGGGTAGGAGACCTTCGCTCTATGGCTTCACCTTCCACGTCCAGTGCAGGCCGAGTGTGTGGTGGTCTGAGCAGCTCAGAAACAGGGCGCATAAGTTCAATGTATGTAGGAGACAGAGACCTTCTCCTCCTCATGAACTGAGAAACAGTGCGTTTCTTCTTTGTCTCAGAGACTTCAACAAACTCTTGTCTGACGACTTGCCTCCTCTCTTCCTGGTCAATATCGCAACGCTCACAACGTGTCAGGCTGCCAGCAGGAGAAGCTGAGAAACCAAGCACTAACTCATCCTCCAACATTATCTTCTCCTCCTCGGTTCTTCTCTTGGATAGATAGTCTTCCATCATAACCTCCTCGTCACTCAGGTCTCCCAGAGATCTCCTCCTACATCTGAAGGAGGCCTCAGACTCAGGTGAGTGTGATCGACGGCTTGGTCTTACAGTCTCCAGGTCATCCAATGTGAGTTTAGGAATGCGCCATCTTGGCCTGTATTGGTCTGTGATTCTGGGGAGGGGCATGACATAGAACTGCTCCCATCTGGACAAACGAATTCGTCTTTGCCTCTTCTGTACAATCCTCTCCATCTTCTCAGGAACCTCATACTGGTCTCTGAGCTTCCTGTACCACTTCATGTCAGACAGAGGCACAAATTGTTTAATAGTTTTGTCCTCATCTAGAGCTGTAGGGTCATGCACAACAGGCTCAGGGATTTCATAAGGCATAAAGATCTTCCTCTCTTCCTCCAGTTTCTTTGTCTCTGACTTCTCTACTGTGATGTCAAACTCTCCCTCCACATTCTTAGTGCTCACTGCAGGCTTGTAAATATCAGCAGCAAATTTAAGCGCCTCTTGGGCAGTAGGGTTTAGAGGAACCATTTCCTCTGTAGCAGCGATACGTTGAGCCATTTTGTTTGTTTTCTCAATCTGTTTCTGTATATATCTGTGTCTCTCCTCCTCACTCTTGTACTCTCTTCTGGTATAAGTAAGGCGATCCACCTTCAGGGTGGCCTGGCAGCTTGCAGAGCCAGCAGAATTTAATGCAGTGACCTTGTAAATGCCAGAATCCTCAAGCAGAGTCTCTCTGACATGAAGGACATGGTAATCAATGTCCTCCTGCACCACTGCCACTTTGGGGCCCAACTGTAAAGGCTTGTTATCCTTCTCCCATTTCAGAGTAGGAGTGGGGATTCCTGAAACCCGGAGGTCGAAGTAGACACTGTCTCCTTCCTCACACTCTGTGTTGGCCAGAAGGCGCTTGAACATTGGTCTCATGGTATCCTCGACGATAGGGTGAGGACTCACTATTAGGCGGGCCTTGCAGCTGTCCTCACCAAACTTGTTGTGGGCCATCACAGTGTATTCAGCATCGTCATCCATGTCCAAGCTATGGATCATCAGCTGGTACAGACCCTTGTCACTGGTAAAGGTGTACTTGTGATCATTTTCTCCTGGTTTGATTCTCTGTCCATTCTTCAGCCATTCCACATGAGGTTCTGGGTGTACGGTGATGGTGACCCCAAATCTAACATCTTCGCCAATATATGCAGAGCGGTTGTAGAGTGGTAGAGTGAACTCTGGTGGCCTCTGCATCAGCATGGACTTGTCAACCTTTCTTCTCAGCTTCTTCACAGAGCGGCTGGTGTAGTGCTCCCGGATGCTTCTAACCGTCTCAACAAAAAGTTCTCCATAGGCACTGTCCTCTCCATCCTCAGTCACAACCTTGCATTTGTAAACACCGTCATCGCTCTCTTCAATGCCTTTGACGTAAATGCTGGCCAAGCCATTGCTGTAGGTAATTTCGTATTTGGAGCTAGAATGCAGTTGGCGGTTGCCAAAGTACCATGTCACCTGAGTGCTTTTGTCAAATTGGGCGATGGTACAGGTGAATCGGATGTATCCACCCTCTTCAGCTGAGCCATGCATGACTGGGCCAGCACGCAAACCACAATACTCCGTGCCAATCTTCACTTTGCCCACAGCTAATGCTCTCTGGTTCTTAAAGGCACCACCATAGGCAACACGGGCAGAAGAGACAATGGTCTCAGTCCTCTTCACCAGATTCTGATAGTACCTCCTGTGTCTCAGCGTCTTAATGACCTTGCTGCTGATATTTTCAAGCTTCATCTTCAGCCATGGGTGCTCTAGAGCCTCAGTGGCTGTCATACGCAGTTTCCTGTCCTTGATCAGAAGCCTGTCTACAAAATCCATCGCCTGTAGGCTGGTGTCCTTGAAGGCTTCACTATCAAACACATACTCACAGTTGGAAATGTTCTCAATCGTCTGAGTGGTGGACTCTGCAGCGAATGGATTGAGGCCACTGAGCAGAACGTAGGCCATCACACCAACAGACCACATGTCTGTCGCTGTCGTGATGAGGTCATGACGGTGAACCTCAGGAGCACAATACTCTGGAGCAGAGAAAGGCAATCTAATGTTATCACCTGGAACCAGCAGCCTGGCTTGACCCATATCAATTATCTTCAGCTCAGTGCTTCTTTTTGTGGTATACACAATATTGTCAGGGCGAATATCCAAGTGGCCAAAGTTTTGACTGTGCATGAACTTGAGTGCATTGCAGACTTGTCTCAAGTAGCGCACAATCTCCTGCTCTGTGAGCTCAAAGTTTCCGGTGCCAAGACGCTCAAAGATGTCAACCCCAGAGATGAATTCGAAGATCAAGATGATCTCCTCCATGCTCTCAAAATATTCATGCAAGTATATGATGTTTTTGTGTCTGGCCATGTTAAGGGCTTCGACCTCTCTAAGAACTAATTCACGATCCATTCCTCTGACCTTAATGAATTTGGCCATGAATGTCTTCTTGGTGGCGATCTCGACACATCGGTGAACAACTCCAAACTGACAGCGTGCCAGCTCTTCAGAGATTATGTATCTAGAGGATAGCTCCTTAACCTTGTAGAACAGAGCCTCACCCGCAATGATCTCTCTGGTCTCATCTACCTCCTCATCATAGTTCCTGATCACTGACTTGTCCTCTTTGGTGGTTATTGGTTCAGTAGGATCAGAAGAAGCACTCAGGCCAAACTGGTTCTCAGCTATGACACGAAACTGGTACTTGGTTTTTCCAAACACATTGATGACAGTGAAGCTACAGTCACTGGTATGTCCAGCACGGATCCAACGGTCTGCAGTGGTGGGGCATTTCTCCACAATGTAGTTGGTGATGGGGCTTCCTCCATCATTGTAAGGTGGCTCCCATGTCAGCGTGATAGAATCCCGAGTAATGTCGCTGACTTTGATGCCCTTCGGACCTTCTGGAACATCAGCTATAGCCACCTCAATCGTCTGCTTGTCACTTCCAAACCTATTCTTGGCTGTGATGATGTAGTAACCATTATCCTTGGCCTGGACTCCCTTCTGGAAGACCAGAGATGTGAACGACCTGGTGGTGATGACTTGGTGGTAAGGAGAGTTGGAGAGAATCTCCTGGCCCTTCTGCCAAGTGATAGCTGGCTCAGGCTTGCCCGTGATGGGGATCTTGATGGTGATGATATCGCCACGTACAGCATGTACTGCTCCCATGCCCTGAAGCTCCTTAGGCAGGTGGATCTTTGCAGGAACTAAACGCATGAGAATAACCATTAGGATATGATTTACCATATGAATGCTATCAAGTCTATTAGCTGCACAGGAAATAAGGCTTACCTTCCACATCCAGATTGACTGTGGTGGAAATGGATCCTTCAGAGTTGGTGGCTCTGAACTGGTAAACTGTAGCGTCGGTCTCGTCAGCGGTGTTAATCACCAGCTGGTAGTATCCTCCCTTGAACTCCTGGACCTTGATCTTCATTCCATCTGCCAGAAGTTCTTTTCCGCCACGGTACCATTTAACCATAGGTTTGGGATGCCCAACCACCTTCATCGGAAAAGAAATATTACTATATGTCTTATTCGTTGTCAAACAGTTTAAGATGTTAAATAATAAATTTGAAGTACCTTAGTGACAAAGGTGGCATTGGCATGATACTTGACAGTCATGTCCCTGATCTGCTCCCTGAAGGTGGGAGCACGAGGGGCTTGGTCTGACTTGGGGGTGATGGGTGCAGATATTTCGCTCCAGTCACTCTCACCACCAATGTTCTCACACTTGACACGGAATTCATACTCGAATCCCTCGATCAGTCCTGTGACCTCATAGGTGGCCTCCTGGATCCTCTTGGAGGTGACAGACATCCATTTGTTCTGCTTCTTCTCACGTTTCTCCAGGTAGTAGTTAGAGACCTTAGCGCCGCCGTCGCTGCTTGGAGCCTTCCAGCAGACAACACATGAGTTCTTGGTGGAGCTAGTTATAAAAGGCTGCTGGGGGATTCCAGGCTTCTCTGTGAAGCACAATCAGTCCACTGTTATTGTAGAACTTTATTTTATTGTTATTAAAGAAAAACAGTGTAATAATAGTTATCATTGTTATGATGCAATTATTAAACACTCTTTGAGCAATGGAATGTACTGAGGCGTGGTTAATCCTACATGGAAGCAGTCCTGCTTACCGAATGGATTCTTAATGATGAGGACAGATGGGATCTCCAGAGCCTCGCTGATGCCGTATTGGTTTTGAGCAGATACTCTGAAGTAATATCCAGCATTCTCAACCAGGTTGGGAACACGGCAGGTGGTACCAGAGACAGATGAGGACACCAGATGCCATTGCTCCCCTTCCTTGGCCTCTCGCTTCTCCACAATGTAGTTGGTGATCATGGAGCCTCCATCATCCTTGGGAGCTTTCCAGCTGATGATGACCGAGCTCTTAAGCAAGGCATCAACAACAATGGGACCCTCAGGTATGCATGGCTTGTCTGTTTAAAAAGGTGGTAAAAGGAAATACATATCAGGGAATTGTATGTGTATATCCAAACATAAAAAATGTCTGCAATGATCATTACAGAAAATAAAGTTACCCTGGATTTCAACCCGCAGTGAAGTGTCGACGGTCCCGTAGACGTTGCTGAGCTGCACCTTGTAGCGGCCAGCGTTGGTCTTCCTCTGGACATTCCTCACCACCAGGTGGGTGTAGCTTTCTGTGTTCTCAATGATCACATTCTCTGAGGCATTCAGGGGCTTTTTGCCATAGAACCACATGATCTGCGGGATTGGCCGCCCAATATAGACCACATGCAGCCGTAGGCTAGTTCCAGAGCCAGCATTGTACTTCTCCTTGAGTGGGAAGCCAGGGTGGAACTGAGGAGCTGCCTGGAGGCGTAGTTTACCACTGGTCTCCATCTCTCCAGCGTCGTTGACAGCCCGACAGGTGTACACACCCTCATCTTCCTGCTCATCTGTCAGGATGCTTAGAGAGTGGTTGCGACCATCAGAGCTCACCTTATACTTGCGGCTCTGAATCAGCTCTTTGCCATAACGATACCATTTGATCTCAGGCAGTGGCCTGCCAACAATGCCACAGGTTAGAGTTCCAGACTCTCCAAGCTTGGTAGTGACATCCTGGATCTCCTCCTTCAGGGCTGGAGCCTCACCAACTGTAAAACATGATCATCTTACAGCAAATCATCTAATTATTGCCTTGGCCTGGCTAGGATTTGATGTGTTGATAGACTCACCACTCAGCTTGGTCTTAATGCCCATAGGTGTTCTACGGGGCCGGCTGAGTCCTGTCTCATTCTCAGCCAAAACTCTAAATTCATACTCGGTGGCCTCCATCAGACCTCCCATGGTGAACTGGCGGTCCTTGGAGCGCTCCTTGGTGCACCGCTTCCAGGCACTTTCCCCGGCCTGTCTGAAGTCAATCCAGTAGCCCAGTATCTCCTTACCACCATCTGTTTCTGGTCTCAACCAGTGGATTGTGATGCAGTCCTTGGTGACTGAGATTATGTCAATCTCTCCTGGCTGGCTAGGTTTGTCTGAGGACAAAAAAACAGCAAGATCAATTGATGTTTGAATAATACTTCAAGCAATTCTAACTTTCAAGAAATGAACAAGAATTGTGCAAAATGTAACTCAAAATCTGATGGCATAGAACAATCACTCTCACCAAATGGATCCTTGCAGATCACAGACTCTGAGGCAGGTCCAGGCTCACTCTGGCCAACATCGTTCTGAGCTATGACTCTGAACATGTACTCTGCATCAGGGATGAGGCCAGTCACATTGTACATGGTGGTGGTGATGTGTGTCCTGTTGTGGCGGACCCACTTCTCTGTGGACACCTCCCTCCTCTCCACATAGTAACCTGAAACCCTGGAGCCTCCGTCATCCCTGGGGCGGACCCAGGACAGAGACACCGAGGTCTTGGTCACATCCATGATCTCTGCTGGGTTGCTGGGGGGTTCTGGTGGGCCTGAGGTTCATACCAATTTGTTATCATGAGGAAGTATTGAAAGGGAAAAGAAAGCTGGCTATTAATTGCAACTACAGAGAAGGGAATTTTGTCTTATTAAATATTGCATCCATAATGCATCTCCTCCTCATATTGTGGTTTTAGTCTAGTATCCTTTGTTTGATATTTAAACACTCACACAGAGGTGTCTTTGGTGTGACAGCATCCTCAGACTTGAGGGATCTGCTAACACCGAACTGGTTTTCAGCGGAGATCTTGAAGTGATACTCCACATTCTGCTTCAGTCCCTTTACCACCAGTGAGGTCTCGGTAACTCTGGAATCTACTGTACACCAGGCAGCCTTTGGAACTTCTCTTCTTTCCACAATGTAGCCCAGGATGTCAGAGCCTCCATCATCTGAAGGAGGCCTCCAGCTGACTCGCACCGAGCGTGCCTGGATGTCATCAAACTCCAGAGGACCTTCTGGGGCATCTGGACGCCCAATTACCTTTACCTTACATTTTAGAGATAAGCAGGTTATAGGCCGATGAACAATGTTATGTCCATACACAAGATTAATTAGTAACATTTGCATTGAAACATAATATCTCACTAAATATATTTACGACTTCATCCTAACTATTCCTATGAGAACTGAGACCGTATACTTATTGTCTAACCTTAATGTAGACAGCCTTTTTGCCACATTTGTTTTCCAGCACCAAGTCGTAGGTGCCAGTGTCATCTTTGTGGGCTTCCTTGATGACCAACTCAGTGATGTCATCGTGGGTGGCAATCATGGCTCTGTGGGATATGTCACGGCCATCCTTGGTCCACTTGCATGTAGGAAGAGGTTTACCCTTGATGGGCACAGATAGGCGGATCACTCCGCTCTGCCTCACCACATATCCTTCCTCGTATTTAGAATCCAGCTCATAGCCAGGGTAGTCTGTAGACAGAGGGTCATACAGTCAGTTCGATGTTTTAGTCAAACATGAGAAAACAATGAGCTGTGAATGTGTGAGTGGTGACAATATCTGTTCTACTCTATGTATGCTATTTCTTACCAAGCATCTCTTGGACCTTCACCACGCCTGGCAGCTCAGATGGTTCTCCATGGCCACCAGCATTGCAGGCCATGACACGGAACTTGTACTCTGCTCCCTGGGGCATGTGTGTCAGAGTGTATTCACACATCTTAATAGGAGTGGTGTTGCATTTTGTCCATTCCATCTGGTCCACCTTCTGCATTTCGATCAAGTAGCCGGTCACCACAGAGCCACCCTCCTCCTCAGGACGCAGCCAGGCCAAAGACACAGAAGTCCTGGTGGTGTCGGTGACTCTGGGTTGGAGAGGAGCGCTTGGAGGCTCTGTTAGGAACAAGGAAACACAGTTCCATAACTACACCAGCTCTACCCCTACTGAAAGGCACTACACATGCACTGGCTGTAGATGCAGGTACCCAGGCAGTTTATACAATGCATTAAAATCTATTCCCACATAATTTTTTTGCTAGATTTTGTGCTACCTACCAATTGGATCCATAGCCACAGTGATAACCGAGATCTCGCTGTGTTTGCCAGCTCCTCTCGAATTGATGGCGGTGATTCTATGTTCGTACTCCAGACCCTCGATAAGCCCAGAAGAGCGGAAACGAGTCATGGTGACAGGATTCTTGTTGATCCGCATCCATCTGTCGGAACCAGCCTCCTTACGCTCAATGATGTAGCCGGCGATGGTGGAGCCACCATTGTCCTCTGGTGCCTGCCATGTCAAGGTCATGCCCTCGTGGGTCACATCAAGCACCTCTGGTCTGCTGGGAGCTCCAGGGATAGCTGTGGACACAAGCATTGGTTAGAGCTGTTAGAATCAACATGGTATGAGTATGGACATGAATAATCCATAAGAGGAAAGATGAGGAAGATGAGGAGAAATGAGGAGAGATAAGGAGAGAGATGTGGAGAGTTGAGTACAGAACTTACTCTTGGCACTCTTGCACTCCACCACTTCTGATTGAAGGAAGCCGCCAACACCAAAGCGGTTCATGGCAGCGACACGGAAGACGTATTCAGTGCCTTCGTTGAGTCTGGTAAACTTGAAACATGGTCTGGTCACAGACTCTGACACCATGCTCCAGCCAGGCCGGTGGGCTTCACGCTGCTCCACCACATAGCCACTGACGTTGGCTCCTCCGTCTTTCTCTGGAGGATCCCAGCTCATAGTCACAGACACTCCATCAACCTCCTCGATCCGAACTGGACCCACTGGGAGACCAGGTTTGTCTGGACACACAGAAGTACAGAATTACTATAAATCTGACACAAAACGTATGAAACCCCTCTATATAACACTGGTATGCCTTTGTACAAGTGTAGCCTTCCTACCTAGGATGATGACGTCGATGACCTCCCTGGCTGTTCCAACACTGTTCTTCACCTCCAGGGAGTAGTTTCCAGTATCGTTGATGGTCGTCTCCCGCACCACCAGACGAGTGAATTTGCTGTTGCTATCGATTTTAATGCGGTCCAGGCTGTCCTTCATCTTCATGCCCCCAAAGAACCAGGAGCAGATGGGCTGAGGACGTCCCTTGATGGGCATGTTCAGGTCGATGGGTTTTCCACAGTGCACATGGACTGTCTTCTGAGGGATGCTGGTAATGTCGATCTTGGGCATTACTAGAAATACAGACAAAAAGATGACATTCTCACAAATATTTTGATACCAACTTTACTTCTAATTATGTTATTAAATTATAATCAAGGTGTATGTCACCATTTGTCATGTAATGTCAGTATCGATTTCCTTCTAGTTCTGCACACCAATGTATTATGTTGGATTTGTTTCCCTCCTGGTTATGTAGCCAGGCAGGGGACCAATAACTGTATACAGACATGGCCAGATCACTCACATTACTTTTCACATTACAAGACTCCAAGACGTTATTAACTGAAGTATGATGTCCTATAGTTTTTGGAAGATTGTTGGTAGGTATGTAGTGGATACATCCCTCTCTAATATGTGTGTGTCCATCACTTGAATATTATAATCTATCATCACATATCTATCTCAACCTATAATAGTGCTACAGGCTATCGATACAGTAGGACCCTCAGGATACCTTTGATCTCCTGGATGGTGACAGGGGTAATGATGTCCATGGGCTCGCTCATGCCTCTGCTGTTGGTGGCTCTTATTCTGAACAAGTACTGGTCGTTCTCCGTCAGGGACTGGATAGTGTGCAGGGAAGCTGAAGCTCTAACGGTCGCCATGGCACTCCACCTATCTGATCCAATCTTGCAGGCCTCGATGATGTACCCAGTTAGCCTGCTACCTCCATCATGGATCGGCTTGTCCCAGCACAGAGAAATGGTGGACTTGGTGACATCCACAATCTGGAGGTCCACTGGTACAGATGGAACTTCACATACCAGCACAGCCTCTGAGGTCTCGCATGGTTCACCGATTCCATATATGTTCTCTGGTAAGACTCTGAAGAAGTAGTGCGCTCCTTCCTCCAGGCCAGAAATCCTGAACAATGTCTTCCTACACTCAGTGGTGACTGTCTTGTAGGACTTCATGTTGGCTTCACGCTTCTCCACAATGTAGTTGCTGACATGAGCTCCACCATCAATGCTGGGGACGTCCCAGGTGATGACAACAGACTCCTTGGTGTAGTCCTTCACATTCACACAACCTGGAGGCCCAGGGGTGTCTGGAAGGCAGCAGGAAACACGATGAAGACACATGCAACATACAAACATATAACGCTTCTTGTATTGCCCTTACGTGACCCTTATGTGATGTGGCTTTGACCTACCGTAGATTTTAACCAGAATGGTGGTGGTCTTTTTGCCAGAGGGGTTCTCAGCTTCCACAATGTATTTCCCTGAGTCATAACGATCAACTTTCTCCACCACTAGGCAAGTGTAGCTGTCCGTGGTCTCAATGAAGCCTCGGCTCTGGAGCTCCACCCCTATCTTCCTCCAAGTGACCACAGGGGTTGGCCGGCCGCTTACTGCCACAAAGAGGCGAAGCGTTCCCCCGGCGCGCAAACATACCGTCTTCTTCAGGTCATCAGCCAGCTCCATGTCTGGCATATCTGGGGAGAGCAACCAACAGCCTATTAATACACTATGATACATATGTCTATATAATAAAATCCTGTAAACGAACAATATTATAATTCAATATTCGAATTATGTATCAACACAATAATACTGAATAATACTACTGAAATAAACAATAATACTGAAATACAAACTGAATTAGTTGGTTACAGTTATAATGTACAGATTTATCTTCCAAAGGGACTTGTATGTGTATTTTTGTCTTACTGCATTCCAACTATGGCCAAGAGATGGCACTGTTGAAACTAATTCCAAATGACTTTAAAAAAAGGTTTACATTAATACAACCTAAAACTAAGACATACATAAAAATAATAATATTACATAAACCAACTCCGTTAAGTTGTGCAACTTTCAGAGCTAGGCACTGAACTACAGCTCAGCATAACAGAAGTCGACTTCCTGGAATACTCTGGTCTCTGTGCTTCGTTTGCTATGATATCCACATTAGCTCCTTAGCCCCGGTAGTTATATGGACTAAACACAGCTGGCTGTATACTGGCAGTTATATGGATTAAACTCAGGTGACTGTATACTGGTAGTTATATGGATTAAACACAGTGTGCTGACTGTATACCGATAGTTAAGTATGCAGCTGAAAACGGTGAGAGACCAGCAGAAAGAACATGAAACATAAGTGTGACTCATACACCGAAGAGATCTATATATGTTTTTTTAATCTTTACGTCACATTTTTTGATAAAAGCGACTTATAGTCTGAAAAATATGGTACATATTTGGAATATGTATGCATATGGAGTGGATATGTATGTGGGGGGTTTACATACCAACTCTCTCCACAGGTTCTACAGGCACACAGGGCTCGCTGAACTCTCCAGTGCCGTTGCTGTTGATGCCCGCGACTCTGAAGCAGTACTTCTTATTGGCCGCTAGGCCGCCGGCAACATACTCATTGGTCTTGAGGGGTTTGGCGGTGGCACGGTACCACTGCTCAGAGTCCTCCTCCAGGATCTCCACCACATAGCCAGTAACGTCTGAGCCACCGTCATACATGGGTCGTGTCCAGGTCATACTCACACTGTGCTTGGTGGTGTCAGTGATGCGAGGAACCGAGGGGGGTGCCGGGGTATCTAGGATAAACACACCAATCAGTTCATGGATATTCATGGAAGAGCAAGGATTAAACTAACGCTCACAGAAAGAGCTTGCTTACAGGTGGGGTCTTTGCAGATGATGTAAGGGGAGGCATCACTTGGCTGACTGCAGCCGGCTGCATTGACCGCCGTCACTCTAAACTGGTAGTCACTGCCCTCCAACAGGCCAGTGATCTTCAGACGAGTGTCATAGATGGTGTAGGTCTTATTGACTCGTGTCCATCTAGGCAGAGACAAGATACATTTAAACAGAGCCATTTGAACACAGAGAGAAAGAGATCGAGACAGGTAAACAGAGGGAAAAAAAGAAAAACATTGAGAAAGGGTATCTGACCTGGTGCTGCTCTTCTCTCGTTTGTCCACCATATAGTTTTTGATCTCAGTGCCTCCATCGCTCTCAGGCTTCATCCATTCTATGATGACATGCTCTTTGCCCACTGCGGTAGCCTCAGGGGTGCCTGGCGGCATGGGAATAGCTGGAAGGGACACACAGCAGGTCAGAAAGGTGCCAGACAGAACCAGACAGAGGGGGGACTAGTGTTCTGGAGCGTGGCTTACTATAAGCATTCCTGGCAATGACTGGTTCAGACTCGTTGGGGACTCCAGGACCGTACTTGTTGACTCCTCTGACTCTGAAGACGTATTCATTGTTTTTGATGAGTTTGCTGCTGATGCAGGACAGCGTCTTGCACTCTGTCTCCATGATGACCCAGTTGAGACGACTGGTTTCTCTGCGCTCCACGATGTAGTGTGTTGCCGTGTCTCCTCCATCCTCCAGAGGAAGCTTCCAGGACACTGAGCACTTATCCTCAGTCACACGACTGATTACAATCTTATCTGCTGGAGCCCCAGGGGTGTCTGTCGATATACAATATACATACATTATTTAGATGCCTCACTGTAACTAAGGGCTGGGCAGAACATCGAGGCAGTCTAATTGAATATCTTCTCCTTACCTAGGACTTTAACATTAACTGCAGCTGTCCTGATTCCACTAGCATTCTTGACAGTCAGGGTGTATCTGCCAGTGTCGTATCGGTCGCAGTTCTTGATGACAGCCATGGCTCTAGTGCTGGTGTAAGTCAGTGAGTATTTCTCTCCCAGCTCCAGAACCTTCTCTCCCTTGGACCAAAACACTTTGGGTTCTGGTTTTCCTCCAACAGCCCCATCCAGGACAAGGTCTGATCCAGCACGGATAGTGACAGTCTCGCCCATCAGCTTACTGTCAAGCTCAGCTTTGGGAGGGGCTGCAAAAATGTGTTTTAAAATGATGTAACCATTAAAGACATTGATATTCATCAAAATTAGAGAGCATTATAAACCAGTCTGTGGCATTCCAGTGAAATTATTAGGCTGAACTTAAGACAAAGGACTTTTTAACTCATTATTCCACTTCTATATGAACCATCCCAGTGATTCAGATCAGAATCAATTCAAAAGAAGGTTGACTGTGATGGTATTGATCTTAGCTGTTACTTACAGTATTCGTCCTTGCATGTGACGGGTCCAGTGGTCTCAGAGGGAGCACTATGGACCCCAGTAGCGTTCTTGGCGATGACCCGGTACTCAAAGGTCTCTCCTTCTCCAAGGTTGCCCACAGTGAAGAAGGTCTCGGTGATGGTGGTGTAGTTACATTTCAGCCAGCGGTTGTCGTCCCACTCATCTGTGCTGTATATCTTCCTCTCCACCACATAACCAACAATCTTACTCCCTCCATCGTTGAAAGGCACAGTCCAGGCCAGGGTGACGGATGAGCGGGTAATGTCTGTCACCTCGGGTTTACCAGGAGGATCTGATCAGAAATTAAGGAGGAGGAAGGTTAATACTGGTAACCTGAGCATGAAAAAACAAGGCTAATCTGAAGTTATTGAACTGAACATTCTTCTTGGCCAAAAAGATATGGCTACTAAAGGTAAGGAGATAAAAGTGTTGCTTACCAACTGGGTTGAGGGCCATTACAGGTCTGGATGCCTCGCTGGCCTTGCTGAGCCCTGCAATGTTCATGGCATACACCCTGAACTGGTACTCCAGGCCCTCAATGAGGTTGGACACCTTGTAGTGGCACTCCAGGCATGGCAGTTTGTTCTCTCTCACCCACAGAATGGTATTTCTCTCCTTCTTCTCAATCCAGTAGCCAGTCACAGCACTGCCTCCATCAGCATAAGGCAGGTCCCATTTAATGCTGATGGCACTGGCAGATACAGACACCACATCTGGGCGAGTAGGCGGACTGGGAGCAACTATAGGAAAATCAATCAAAAGAAAACATTACTTTCAATATGTGATCCACTATTTCAATTACTGACAACTAGTTGTTTATCTTAGCAGACACAACTCACCGAATGGATGTTCAATGACCACTGCAGCAGACTCAATTGACTTGCTGACTCCAAACTTGTTTTCAGCACATACTCTGAAGGTGTATTCCATGTACTTGGTCAGGTGAGTCACCTTAATGGTGGTTCTCTGTACACTGGAGTTGACCACCTGCCAGGAGGCAGAGCCTGACTCCCTTTTCTCTACGATGTAATTGGTGATGTCTGTGCCACCATCGTCAGCAGGCTCGGACCAGGCCAGGTTGCAGGACTCTGAAGACACCCCAGATATCTCCACTGGGCCAGTGGGGGCGCTCGGTCTGCCTACCACCAATGTGGTCACCGTGAAGACCTTGACTCCAGCAGTATTCTCCAGGATCAGGTAATACTTGCCACTGTCTCCCCTCTTGCTGTCTTTGACCATCAGTGTGGTTCTCTCATTGGTTGTTCTAATGGACACTCTGTCAGTTTCCTTCAGTTTAATTTCCTCCAGCTTCCAGGTCACCTTGGGGGAAGGCCTGCCACTGATGGGGATGTCAATGCTGAAGGTGCTGGAGGTCTTGCAAGTGATGAGTTGGTTGGTGATGCTGCTGAGGTCAGCTGTGGGCTCAATGCGAGGTTCCTTGATCAACACAGAGCCGAAGGTGCCCTGGGGCTCACTGACTCCAGCATTGTTCTTGGCTTTGACTCTGAAGTCATACTCTGTGTTCTCCGTCAGACCCTCCACCAACATCTTCAGCAACTTGGCCTCGCCAGCCAGAACCCAGCGGTCTGTGCCCTTCACTCTGAACTCCACAATGTAGCCTCGGATGCGGCTGCCTCCATCATGTTCAGGCATTAGCCACACCAGGGAGGCTGTGGAGCTGGAGGTGTCAACAACATCCAGTCTCTTGGGTGGAGCTGGCTCCTCTGTAGCCACCACAGGCTCTGTCATCTCGTGGGGCTCTCCTTGACCATACTGGTTCACAGCGATTACTCTGAAGAGATATGGCAAACCAATGTCCAATCCGGTGACTCTGATCATCTGGCGAGAGCACTTGGAGCTGACCTCCTGCCAAGCCAGACGACTGGCTTCACGCTTCTCTACCTTGTAGTGATGGATGCGAGCTCCCCCATCATTGGTGGGGGCATCCCACATCATAGTCAATGCACCACGGGTGACGTCTTTGAAGCTGATAGCTCCTGGAGGCCCAGGGGTATCCAGTACTTTGACAGTGAAGGTGATTGACTTGCGGCCACTGTTGTTCTCCAGCGACAGGGTGTACTTGCCAGCTTCATAGCGGGTGCAACTTTCAATGGTCAGTGTGGAGAAAGACTCTGTAGTGTTGACATCTGCCATAACAGGAAGTTCTCCACCTGCCTTAGTCCACGTAGCCAGAGGAGTTGGTTTGCCCCAGAAAGCGATGTGGAGTGTGACAGAGTGACCATTCTTCACAATGTGTGTCTGCTTGAATCTAGCATCAATGTCAATCTCAGGAGATGTGAGTCGGTCCACGGCCTGAACAGCATTGGAAATCACAGATGACTCTCCCTGTCCAGATCCGTTGACTGCACTGACTCTGAACTTGTAGAGTTCTCCAGCCACCAGGCCCTTGGCAGTGTACCTGGTATTGATGCAGATCTGGTTATTGACTCTGTGCCACTCCTCCAGACTGGCCTTACACATATCAATGTTGTAGCCAATAATTTCCATGCCACCATCAAACACTGGCTTAGTCCATTCCAGGGAGACAGAGGACTTGGTCGAGTCCACCACCTATGAAAGAGGAGATCCAATGTTATATTGGTCACAATTCTCCAACATGTAATTGTACATTTTGTATTGCTTCTCTGCTTTGGGTTATAACATTATCCTAGTTTTAGTTAAATCAAATGCTAAATGCTATATTACATTTGTTGAATAGAATTAATTTGACAATGAGCCCACCTTGACCAGAGTTGGAGCGCTAGGAGCACTGGTGGGCTCTCTGCATTTGAAGAGCCTGGAGGTGCTGCTGCTGGGGCCGACCCCGGCTCCATTTTCAGCCATGACACGGAACTCATACTCGTTGCCCTGGGTAAGATTAGTGACTCTGTGACGGAGCTCTGTGATGGGCCTCTTGGAGGACACCTTGACCCAGCGGAGACTCTTCTTCTCTCTTCTCTCCAGGATGTAGTGTTTGATTTCATTTCCTCCGTCACTCCTGGGTCTGGTCCAGCACAAGGTGATGCTGTCTCCAGCCACATGGGTTGAATCTGGGATACCTGGAGCTTCAGGCACAGCTGGAGGGTGTGGGATGTCAGAAGTTACACACACAATCATGATTATTATTATAAAAAGCATTACGCCTACAAAGAGTGTACTTACTATATTGCATTCGAGCAATGATTGGATCAGAGTCCAGTGGTTTGCCAACACCAAACTTGTTGACAGCAGAGATTCTGAACTGATACTCATTGCCCTTGATGAGGTTGGAAGCATTGAAGGAGCAGGCCTCACACATGGAGGTCACGGTGGCCCAGGAAAGCCTGGATGTCTCCCTCTTCTCTACCACGTAGTGAGTAATGGCAGCACAGCCGTCGTTCTCTGGCGGGTTCCACCATACTGTGCACTTCTCAGCCGCGATGCCAGTGAAGCGAATAGGTCCCTCTACGGGCCCAGGGGTGTCTGGAGGTACAATAAAACAGCTTGTTTTAATACTCAAATACTTCAATGAATACACAAAAGTCAGCAACCTTTACTCATCTAAAGCAAAGATGAGATTTTGAAACAATAATCCTCAATCCTTTGTCAGCCACAACCTCACCATCAACAATGATACAATAATCACTCAGACGAACCAGGTATTCACCAACCTTGAACTCGGACATTCACGTCAGCTCTCTTTCCACCTGAGCTGTTCTTTGCCTCCACAGTGTAGATGCCACGATGGTTCCTGTCTGCGTCACGAACAAAGAGACTGCTGGAGCCAATGTTTGTTGCGATCTCCATGTCAACCATGGTCCTCTTGTCGATCTCCTTGCCATCTTTGTACCAGATCACCTGAGGAACGGGTCGCCCAGTGATGCTGCAGCTTAGTTTGATATTCTCTCCGGCTCTTAGGGTGGAAGCCTGGTCAGCAGACCACTCAATCTCTGGAGAGACTGGACATACAGATAACACGTTAGAGGCAGCATGTTTTCCATTAGCATTTTCTACATACATGTGTGTGTCCATGTGTACATTCACTCAGCACAATATACGTACTGCTCTCATCTGTGGTCATGATGTATCCAGAGGAGTTTGAAGGAGGGCTCACGGTGCCTACAGCATTACGGGCGATCACTCTGAACTCAAAGCGATCTCCAGCAGACAGGCTGGTGACGGTAAACTGTGTCTCACTGATGTCGGTGAAGTTGCAGCGCAGCCACTTGGCCCTGCCTTGGCGTCTCTCCACACTGTAGGCAACAATCTTACTGCCTCCATCCCTCTTGGGTATGTCCCACTGCAATGTCACAGAGTCCCTCGTCACATCAATGCAGTTAGGAGTTCCAGGTGGATCTAGGAGACAACAACAAGGAGTTTATTTCATTGACCATACAATTACATTATTATTGACATGTTGAATGATATAAAACCTATATTTATTTTATACATTTAACATACATTGGAGGTAGTTTGTTTGAGCTGAGTTTGAGTTGACTCACCGACAGGAGAGATTGCAAGGCGGTGCTTGCTCTGTTCACTAACGGGGCTGAGGCCGGCATTATTCTCAGCATACACTCTGAAAGAGTACTCCAGCCCTTCAATCAGGCCAATGATTCTGTATTCCCTGTTGGAGATGATGGTGGAGTTGACCTTCTGCCACAGAAGACTGTTCCTGTCCTTCTTCTCAACATGGTAGCCCATGATGGGGGAGCCTCCGTCGAAGCCAGGGGCCTCCCATTGGATGGTCATACCATCACTTGTGACATTGTAGGCCACAGGCTTGGCTGGAGTGCCTGGGGGTTTGTACTGGTGCATGGCTATGACATCTGAGGAGTTCAGTGCCTCGCTGACGCCATACTTATTTTCTGCACGGACTCTGAACTGGTACTCTGTTCCCTTCACCAGGTTGGGGATCTTGAAGCTTGTCCTGACCACACTGGAGCATACCATCTTCCAGTTAGCATGGGAGGTCTCACGCTTTTCTACACTGTAGCAGGTGATCTCACCACCGCCGTTCTCCTTTGGTTCTTCCCAGGAGATGATGATGCTCTGGGCTTTGACCTCCTCGAAACGGATGGGACCAACAGGTACAGAGGGTGCTCCCAGAGTGATGACATTAATATCAAAGTAGTTTTTCACGGCTCTGTTGTCCAGAACCAGTGTATACTGGCCGGCATGCTCCTTCTTGGCTCCTCTGACTGTAACCGAGGTCTTGTTGTCTGTGGTCCTAAAGCGAACCTTCTCACTCTCCTTCAGAGGCACGTTGTCCTTCATCCAGCTGATAATAGGTCTTGGTTTACCCTTGAAGGGCAGCTCAATGTGGATGTTCTGTCCAATACGAACAGCCAGGTCTCCATTGGGATAGTCAATTAGGTTTGCTTCTGGAGAGATTATGAAGTCCATGACTTTAATGGAGCTAATCTGGGAGAAGTCACTATGGCCCTTCTCATTCTTGGCAAATACCCTGAAGTCCATGATGGCATTCTCCTTCAGTCCTGTCACCTCACAGCTGCAGCGCTTGCAGGTTGCACCTAGATTCCAGTTGGGGTCTTCCTTGGTTCTCTTCTCAACAATGTAGTCTGAGATGTGGCTGCCTCCATCATGGTCAGGCCTGGTCCATTGGAGTGTGACAGAGGTCTTGGTGGAATCCAACATGACTAGGTCTTTGACAGCACCGGGAGTCTCTGTAGCTCTAACAGGCTCAGACGTCTCACAGGTGTCACCAATACCATGTTCATTTTCAGCTGATACTTGGAAGAAATAGGCCAGATCTTCCTCTAGATCTGTCACCTTGTAGGAGGTGTTGGCACACTTGGCAGACACCACCTGGTAGGCCTTCATTGTGGATGCCTTTTTCTCAACAATGTAGTTTGTAATAGGAGCGCCTCCATCGATTAGAGGAGCCTCCCAGCTGAGGCTCAGTCTTCCTCGTGTCACATTCTTAATGATCAGTTTCTGGCAAGTGGATGGACTGTCCAGGACCTTCAGGGAGATGGAGATGATCTTGGGTTCTCCAACACCATTTTCAATCTCAAGCAGGTACTTGCCACAGTCGTCCCGTGTCACCTTGGGGATGAGGAGGGTGGTTGCACGTTCAGAGCTGTTGATAGTGTAGCGATCGTCACTGGCCATGTTGCGGTCGTCACGACGCCAGGTAACGTTAGGGGAGGGACGTCCCTTAAGGGGTATGAACACCTCCACGTCACGGCCCGCCTTTGCGGTGTACTGGGTAGTCATTGCTACATCCAGATCCAGGTCAGCCTCCTCTGTACAACACACAGACATCCCAAAGTCAATAAAACAATTACACAAATAATGTAAACATATAAACATTATCTTTCCTTAGTTATCATATGCCTGTCATATTATCCAAGGCTTTTAGATGTGCATGAATACCAACCCAGGATATCTTTGGCCTGTATAGGTGAGTACATCTTGATGTCTTCTCCTTTGCCTTTGCAGTTAACAGCAGCAACTTTGAAGAAGTAGTACATTCCAGGTTTGAGGTGAGATACCACATATTCACAGGTCCTGACCTCTCCCTTGGAGCTGATCGTCACCCATTCTCTTTCTTCAATGTTCATCTGGTCCACCACATAGTGTGTGATCTCACTGCCTCCATCATACACAGGCTTGTCCCAGCCCAATGTGATGGAGGTCTTAGTGGAATCCACAACCCTCAGTTTGGACGGCTCCCCAGGGAGGTCTGAATGACAAAAAAATTACATATGGTTGAGTTGGAATACATATAATACCTACAAATAAAACATGCAGGGTCATGTGTGTCTTGCTGGCAGAGCTGTGTTGGCCATACCGATAGGGTCGTAGGCCTTATAGAGGTCAGAGGCCTCTGAGTAGTTTCCTGCCCCAGCCTTGTTGACAGCACACACTCTGTACTGGTACTCGTTGTTCTCCACCAGGCTGCCCACTTTCTGCCTGGTGTCTCTGATGGTGCCCTTCACCACCTGGGAACAAATACCTGTTAGTGGGAGTCTGCTGGGTCTCAAAAGGGCATGGTCAAGTTTCAAACATATTAAATATGTTTGATACTGACCTTGAACCACTGTAGGCTCTTCTTTTCTCGCTTCTCTAGATAGTAGCCGTTAATGTCACTCCCGCCATCAATGGCTGGCCTCTCCCAAATAACGGTCATGGTGGATTTAGTAATCATTGTCACCTTAGGCTTGGATGGCTCACTGGGAACAACTAAAGAACATAATACCTTTGGTTAAATATAATCCAGAAAAATGATGGGCCATCACATGTGTATGATGGTCTGCATCCATGTATTTCACAACATACCAAAAGCATTCCTTGCTACAACGGGTTCAGACTCCAGCGGATCTCCGACTCCGTACTTGTTGACTCCTCTGACCCTAAAGATGTACTCATTGCCCTGGATGAGTCTGGGAACATTGACAATGCAGTCCACCAGCTTCTCAGAGATAATGGACCACATGATCCTGCTGGTCTCCCTCTTCTCCACAATATAGTGGGACACCATGGCACCTCCCTCATCAGTGGGTGGGGCCCACATGATGGTGATATTGTCGGCTGTCACCTTCTTAAACTGAATCTCTCCAGCAGGAGGACCAGGCTTGTCTGGAGGAACACAAACACAAAGCTATCCACCTGCTCTCCTCTGTTCTTACATTGAGTCTATACAGACGGATACATGATATTAATATTATTGAATTATTTGACTAATTCATCAACAGATAATTGGCACATTGATACACATTGTCAAGATGATCAAATTAACATAATTATGTTTCAATACCTTGAATAAGCAGCCTAACTGTGGCGAAGGCTGACCCAAGTGAGTTCTTGACCTTGACTTCGTAGGTACCAGAATTAAGACGAGTGGTGTCCTTCAAGAACAGACTGGTGGACACAGAAGTGTGCTTGAAGGAGAGCTGGATGCTAGGCTTCAGCTCTTTGCCATCCTTGGACCACTCTATACTGGGAGTGGGCTTGGCAGTGATGTTGAACTTCAGCTCCACTGCAGACTCTGCCCTATATTTCACCTCATTCAGGTACTCTTGGGAAACCTCAATCTCTGGAGCACCTGGAAGATCATTAAAATCATTAATATAACAAATAACAATAATAACAATAACAATAATAATAATAATAAAAATGGATGAGTAGGGCTAGGGATGAATAATATAAAAACTGTGAAATATTGTCGTTTCAGAGGTCAACCCACCATAGGTGTCCACACAGGTGACGGGTCCAGCGATGGAGGATGGATTACTGATGGAGCCCACTGCGTTCTTGGCCATCACTCTGAACTCATAGCTCTGGTCCTGGGTCAGACCATTTACAGTGTAGCGTGTATCTGTGATGTTAGTCAGGTTGGCCTTGGTCCATCGTTTGTTCAAGTCTTCTCGCTTCTCTACGATGTAGCCGGTGATCTTGGTGCCACCATCATAGTTGGGCTTCTCCCAGGCCAGGCTGATTGAGTGTTTGGTAATGTCACTGATGCGTATGTTGATGGGAGGCTCTGGAGAAAGGGAAGAGACCGGTTACCATGTTGAAACGCAACAGAGTCGACCCTTATTGTCACCTTAGGCTTGGATGGCTCACTGGCAACGGTAAGGGCCCTTTGTCCCCTGTCACAGTCAGTTCTGTTTACCTGTTATTATTTAGCTTCCCCCTGCTTGTCTTTCTTGTGTTCTGTTCCTGTCGGCCATGTTTGTAGTTGTCTGTCATTTTTGTAGTCTGTGCTGTTCTGTTTCCCTGCCCTTGATTGTTGTTGTCAGCTGTTGTCCATTACCTCATTAGTCTCCCTACTTAAGTCTGTCCCAGTCCTGTGTTCCTTGTCTGATCCTACATTGTGTGATCCTACTGCCTGCCACCCTGCCACCCTGCCACCCTGCCAGCCACCCTGCCTGCCACCCTGCCTGCCACCCTGCCTGCCACCCTGCCTGCCACCCTGCCTGCCACCCTGCCTGCCACCCTACTACTCTGCCCGCCTGTTACCTGCCCGCCTGTTGCCTGTTACCTGCTACCCGCTACCCTGCTACCTGCCCGCCTGTTACCAGCTACCCTGCTACCTGCCCGCCTGTTACCCTGCTACCCTGCTACCCTGCCCGCCTGTTATG
>OMOU01000003.1:0-10370 GCA_900312585.1 Malacocephalus occidentalis
CCCCCCCCAACTGTGTGGCCCAAAAAAGATATTTCCCTTTGCATAAAGAAGCACTTAGCGGGGTGCAGCTTTAAGCCCTGACCCTGACCCTTTCTAGAACCAGCCTTAGGGACCCCAGGGCAGCCTCAAAGCAACCACCATGCGCCAGGATGTTGTCCAGGTAGACCAGGCACTGCTAACGGGGAAGACCAGCCAGTACCTGGTCCATTAACCTAGCGAAGGTGGCCGGAGCATTACACAGCCCGAAGCTGAGGACTTTGAACTGCCACAGCCCCCTGCTCGGTGCACCACGCTGTCTTGGGTCTTGCCTCTGGATCAAGTGGCACTTGGTAGTACCCACTGCCAAGGAGGAGAACCAGGAGGAGCCGGAGACCAGATCCAGGGACTCGTCGATGCGGGGCAGAGGGTACGAATCTTTCCTGGTTACCCCATCCCCAGCTTCTTAGGGACCATGACTACGGCTGCATCCCATGGATTGTCGGAAGGCTCAATAATGTCCGCTTGCAGCAAGTTCAACACCGCTGCCTCACAAGCCTCCTGTCGCGTCAGCGGTCGGCGACGAGGGCGACATTTAATAGGACGCGCGTCCCCCGTGTCGATCTCGTGCTCTGCCAAGTGGGTCATCCCCACTTCCTCGTCACTCAAAGCAAAAATGCTTTGGAACTCCTGCAGCAGCTGCCACAGTTGTTCCTGTTGTGGAGGGCTTAGGCTGCCAGTGTTCTTTTTTAAAAGGTCTCTTAAGGCCGGACTTATCCCGTTAGTCTCGGTCTGGGACCCGGCAGCAGTGATGGAGCGGTGGAGGTGCACCCGATGATGGCGACAGCTTGGGAACCCCCCAGAGTGGGTGTTTCTGGTGAAGGGGACCGATGGAGGGTGGGGCTGGGTACCGTCTCTATGGCACCCACTGTTGATGTCAACAGCCGGACCGGAGGGGGCTAACTACCCCCTCTCCAAAATCTAACCGGCAGGCTTCAAAAAGTCTTCAAAAAGTCCAAACGCAAAAAATACAGGGCTCTTGCACTAACCACCCCCCTAGCGCAAACGTCACAGTAGCTCTACCCATCAACGGTGCTAGCTCTCCAGTAACTGTGCGTAGTTGCACCGCCGTGGCTTCCAGCTCTGTCCCACCCGGAACCATGTCTGCCCTCAACAAAGTCACCGTTGACCCCGAGTCCACGAGGGCCATGCATTGTCTACTTTCTACTCCAATGGTAATGAATCAACGATAGCGGCACGCCCCACAACGATGACCGGGCCCTTGATGTTGTCTCCCTCTGCTTCTGGGGGGAGCGGCGTCTAGCTTCCCCACCGGTGCTGTGGGGCTCCTTCTGCTGATGGTGGTGGTGATGACTGGGACAAACGGGCCGGAGGTGGGGTCCACATATCCCGTTCTATGCGGGCCCCAAGCCATTTCCCTGAGCCGGGCGTGATTTGGGGCAATCTCTGGCCAAATGCCCGGGCTGGCCACACCCCCAGCAAAGCCTGGGGCCCTGTTGCGGCTGGCGTGAGGTCTGCAGCGACGCCCGTACCAGCTCCTTCACCTCCGTGACCCAGGCAGGCCTTTCTTCCTCTGCGGGACTCCCTACTGCAGCCCTCACCGCATAATGACTCTCTCTCTGATGTCTTCCCGCAGCCATGCCCCACACGTTCTCTCTCTCCACAGCCATCTCTAAGGCCGTCTGTAAGGTTGGGGGGTGCTGCAGCTGCACCTGGACACGTAGCTCTGTGGGTAGAAGGGCTCTGATGAATTGATAAAAGTGAATAAAAGCTCCACCATGCCGGGCTGGTTCTGAGTATTCTGTCCGAAGTTACACCAATGTAACAACCAGCCGGAGTCAGGTGTGCAAGTATTACAAAACAGGAGCTTTATTACATACAACTTAGCCTAACTGCTAACACTCGTGTCTCTCCCTAGGACCACAGCAACTAACTAAACACGCAAAACCTGAACAACCAAAAGACCCTCCCCTCTCGTCCTCTCACCCAATCACCAGCCCGTACACTCAATGACACATACAGGCTACTGATTGGCCGAAAGGCAGGAGTTCGCCTACGACGCGCTACCCAGTCTTCACTGGGTCGCTACAATATTCTGTTTGTCTGCTACAATCTGTGATATGAATTTATAATGCATGGGCTAAAAGTGTTTAGTCAAACTCTTTCTTTTCCTCATGAAACTAAGAAAAAACTATTCATGCATATGAATGACTGTTGGCTGAGAGCCAACTTGTCATTTCCTAGTGAGGCGTAATGATCGTCATGTGTTTGATCACAAGATCCGTAAATGTATGTTTTTTATTTTTTTCTAAAGATTGGTAATTTTTTTGTAATTGTCGTTTATGCATTGATTTATGTTTTTTTTTTTGTGTACGTGTTTTTAACATGCACCTTTTGACATTGTTTCAGTATAATGTGTTTAAGGACAACAATAATAGAAATATGAAATAAAATATCAATATGACACAAGATAGCTGAAGGAGATTGCCAAAATACTAGCCTCGCGAAATCTCGCCCGATCCCGCGAGTTCACATTTTGTTTATAATATCTGGACCGTCTCGCGTGGCTCCACCTGACGTCACTGGCTGGCGGACGCGTCGTGCTTCGTGCTGCGTCGTCGAGCAGCTCCACTGGTTCGTGTCTTCCTGTCCTTTTGACATCCCAACGCTGTTCTTTGTAAGTTACTAAGCAAGTAAGTTAAGTTTAGCTAGTTGCTAAACGCACGCATGCTTTGGATACATATGGTTTATTTCGAAACGTATATTTTGGACGATGTCTGAGACGCTTTTTATACATCCATGGGATATTTGCGACGTTTTCGATGCTTGGTGTTGCACAGCAGTTAACCCTCGGCCACAAGCCGCTGCAGGGCTAGCGCTGTGTTAGTTAAGGTTAGATATAAGGCGTTAAAGGTTATCATATGTGCATTGGGGTAATGCAGCTAGCTTTACCGGAGCTACATTAGCTGTCTTGTCTCCATTCATATGAGTGAAGTAATTCGTGTTTTGCTCATATTTTAAATGTACTATGGTAACTACCGTCAGAAACCCGCCATGGTCAGCGCTTTACTAAATATTAGCCATTTATACAATACCAGTCAAGTTTGGGCACACCTTCTCATTCATTGGTTTTCTTGACATAAAAACTATGAAATAACACAATTATGTAGTCAAAAAAAGTGAATATTTCTTATATTTAAGATTCTTCAAAGTAGCCAAGGTTTGCCTTGACGACAGCTTTGCACACTCTGGCCATTCTGTCATTCAGCTTCATAAGTTAGTTACGTGAAATTGTTTTCAATGAACGGGTGTGCCTTGTCAAGAGTTATTTTGTGGAATGTCTTGCCTATGTGTTTGAAACCATCAGTTGTGTTGTGCAGAGGTAGGGTTGGTATACAGTGAATAGCCCTATTCGGCTACTGTACTGATCCATAATTATGGCAAGAACCACGCCACTAAGTGAAGAGAAACCACACTCCATCATTACTTTAAGACATGAAGGTCTGTCTATCCAGAACATTTCAAGAACTTGTAATGTATCCTGCCCAAAGAAAGGAAGACCAAGAGTTACCTCTGCTCCAAAGAGTATGTTTATTAGTTACACACAAGAAGATAATTGCTATAACAACATTAAAGGAAAACCATTGAAAGAGAGTGTTCACATTTTGACTGGTGCCATATATATTTATATGTATACCTAGACTGCTGCACCCCTGCAAAGGTCCCTCTGTCAGTGCCCCATTTGATTGACAGTTTTAAATGTGACGATGCTTTCAACCATAATGTTAATGTTGTGTGCTGTTGGTCAGCTAATTGGATGTGTGTCCTGTGAGTTATTATAGATTACTGTGCTGGAGATTGCAGCCGAATAGCGGTCTGAAGATGGGATCATGCAGGCAGCTCGTATCTGTACTCTATCAGATGTATCAATATGTACTAGGATTACCACAGCGAGATCAGTAATCCACCATATCTAGTAGACCGCAAAGCATTAACAGGGTTTACATTTGGACTAGAGAGATTGTGGTTTGTCTTGCCTAACATCTTGTCTTCAGTACCTGAACATTCACATACAGTATTCTACACTCTTTGGGTGTGGATGGCTTCAGTCCTAAAGGAAGCAGGTTGTAGATCCTTTTTTTTCCCTTACCATTTGGCTGTAAAAGAGGGGGGGAAACACACGAAGAGCCGCCTGTTTGGCAACACAGAGTCTCCAGAGATGGATGTGGGCCTCTCAAAGTGTCACGTGTTCCTCAACTACAGCCCCAGGCTTCTCTTCGCTCAGTGAGACGCGCGTCTGCATGTTGTCTTGTCCGCTTGCTTCTCCATCCACTGTTGACTTACCTCCAACCTGATATATATATATATATATGTACTGGCCTGCTCCTATATATAGATGTGTGTGTGTGTTGTGAGAACTTTTTAGGGTTGCAAAGAAATAAGAAAAAGTTGGAGGTATTGCAACTGTTCATGCAAGCCAGCCCAGGTCCCATTGTTGGGCTGAGACCACTACAGTTTGCCCTTCTGCTTAACACAAAACGTGTGTGTCTAAGGATCTGAAATGTTACTATATGCGATGCATTGCTGTTATTACTTTTGCGGCATAATCTATTCCATTGCGGGGGTTGCATCGATGTAACGTTGCTTTGCTTTCATGGATGTGCTGCATGAGTTGTCGATTTGACAGATTTTTACAGTTGATTGTTGATTGGACACTGATTCCGGCTATGATGCCGTGAATGCATTGAAATGATATGCATTTTTATATGCAACAACGCAAGAATAGCATGGGGAAAACAAAACGACTAAACTAAAGTCCACTCTGCAGACTGCCTGAATGTCTGGCCTGCAGGTCAGGTTGGGTGTTCATTGTGAAGATGACAAGACTATATTGCCCTGTCCCGTCCAGGTGGAGCGTTCCGTCGGCGACGCGACGCATCATGGACGCCATGAAGAAGGGTCCAGAGAGCACCCTGAGCCCCGGCAGGGTGGTGGCGCTGGCCGCCGGCATCTCTATGGGGGCCGGGGTGGGCTACATGGTGTACCGCCACCTGAGCAGCACCGGAGTCACCTGTGAGTCCCCTGCATCCCCTCTTCCTTACCGGCCGTTCAGACATACGAAGGTGGCGGGAAGTCCGTCTCTATGGAAACCAGCACTTCGGGAGGCAGCAAGACTAATTATTGTTAATAATAAACCAGTCTGCAACTTCCTGCTGCGTTGAGAATCTGATGCTATGCCAGGCTCACAGATGCTACACGCTGGGCGACCCAGCCCTTTTATTGTGTAAAATGCACACTTATGAGCCTGTAACTGCCGCCATATAAATGAAACAAATTGCAAATATTCCCTTTTCACTCATAGACTTTGTGCTTTATTTTGCCTTTTTACAGCCCAGCTGGCCAGCTGTGAAGAGTCCATGATGACTCTTCCCCTGGACGTGTACAGGAATATGTCCCGACACCAGGCCACCTTCCTGGATGCGGTTAGTAGCTTGTTCCAGTAGCAGTCCACTAACCACAGGCTACATATGAGCTGAAGGCCAGTCAGTGGGGTCAGTCGGAACACGTCTTGTTGCTCAACAGTAAAGCCTCTTTACTCTGACTACATGCGCACTATAATTTTTTTTTCACTATAATTAATGTGCTTTCTGTTCAGTACACAAGTTGCATAATCCTACATAAATCCTACGAATGGGAGTTTGTTTGAGCAGTTGACCTAGCTAGACACCAGGGCTCCCCCAACACCTAGAAACGAGAAGATGATGATAAGGTTATTGCAGAATTTGTAGTTGATGACAGATCAGGTGGTAAATGCTAGCGCACTCCTTGATTGTGTGTGTGTGCAGCAGTCGACCTAGATACACACCACATGGTGGCTTTTCCAGGGCTCCCCCAACACCAGGACACAGGAAGTTAGTGATGATAAGACGGTTTATTGCAGCAATGTTATTAAATAATACACCAGTGCAAGAAAATCTCCACTCCATCTTTGGTTGTGATGGCTTACTCTATAAGCCGGATAAGCAGCTAAACATTATATGAATAAAGTATTGACAGTTATATAACCTCTGTTTGATAAATAGGTTCAAGCTGATGTTTACTACGTGACTAAATGTTCAGAGTGTACGCATGCAATTTAGTGTCACTGCTTATACATGCGTACAATGACCACTAAAATGGTCTGGTCTGCCGCAGACATAATTCCGTGCGTGCGCGCGTATGCGCGTGTGTGCGTGTGTGGTGTTTTAAGCAGTTGGCTGATAGTCAACCATCTTGGCAATTGCGTCTCCTGGTGCCTGTAGGTAGAGCAAGGTGAGAGGGGCTCTGTGGGCAGGGCAGAGGGTTATGATGAGGGACCAATAGGAACGGCCGGCTTTTCCAAAATGGAAAAACATCTGAGCTGCTGAGAAATGATCAGCAACACATTGCCTGTTGCATACACTGGAACTATGTCAGAGATCAGGTTTACTTTGGGATGAACGTGTGACCCAGAAATGTATATTATAATGGGGCGTCGGGATCGACAACTTTAAGCTTTCCCTCTCCTTCTCCGTATCAGGCCAGGGAGAAGTCTGGAGCCCATGTCCAGGTGATGGCTGCCACCGGGGGGCCTGTGTGTTTACAGCTACGGGGCTCCCCAGAACAGGTACTGCTAGCCAAGTGCGTCCTGGACAACCTGGCCACAGACTGTGAGCCGGTTACTGAAGTCCTCGACGTGCCCCAGACGGCCTTTGGAAGGATCATAGGTAAACCGCTTTCCTTTATTTTGCATCAAGTATAATCTTTCATAATAATCATTCAGCGGGACACTATACAAGGAATTCTAATCAAAATAACTTGAAATAACCTCTTCCTATTTACTTTGTCCCTGCAATGTAAATGGCCCTACCAGAGAAATATATGGGTCTGACTAATGGCTGAATAGCAAACATATTGAATGCAGATGTTCCTTTACTACTGCAGTAAATGGAGAACATCTTGGTAATGAGCTGGCAATGAAAGAGACCCATCAGCCAGACTACTTTTATAGACTGTGAGATTTCTTAAACTGAATCCATACGGCACATGGAAAAAGAACACTTGGTTTTCCATGTTGTGACATATTATTTAGCAACTGTGTCCTTGAATTTCCCTGCATTTCCAAGCTAGTATCCCCATGTCAGCGGACGTGCAGATGTGAGGATGCCAATGTCAGGGTTTTATCGTGAAGTTCCACCGCTAATGTGCCAACCTCTTTCCCCTTGTACTAGAGTTGCATTAGAACCCCGTCTCTGTGTTGCAGGCCGTGGAGGGGAGTCTATCAAGCTGATCAATCAGATCACTGGCGCCAGAGTGGTCTGTCCCCGGGAGAGGCGGCAAGACCCAGGGGCCATGGGCAAAGTGACTATCACAGGCACCCATCAGGAGGTGCAGCAGGCCAAGGTGGGAGTGGCAAAACAAATCCATTCTGAAATTGTCCCGTTTTGGTCTCATGAGTGCATTTTCTAACTCCCTTAAAGTTGCTGTAGGCAAGATGTGAGTTGTTGAGAGGGGGTAGAAAAGTAGGGTTAGGGTTAACCCTATGTAAACCCAAGCTCTAGAGATATTCTGTTCAAGAGATGCTCACAATTTATACATGTATGTGTTCTTGTGCATTTTCCCAGAAACTTTAGGCTGTCAGTGATTTGCTGTCAAAACGTTGCTATCTGAACATCTCCAGTCAGAAAACTGACTATTTTCACCAACCCTACTTCCAGGAGATTATTTTGGAAAAGGTGCAGGACGACGCTACTGTCAGGAGGAAGATCTGCCAGTCGTCTGCCCTGCGCCTGAAGCGAGGACCGCACGACCTCCATGCCGCCCCGCAATGTGAGGCGGTGGTGCCGCCGCCGCCGCCACCTCGGGGCCCCGTCGTCGTCAACAACAACAACAACAACCTGGGTCCCTGCTCTCTGAAGCCAGAGGAGATGGAGCTATTTCTGCTGCCCGCCAAGCCAGGCGGCAAGGAGGAGCGGCCGGAGGACATCGCCTCGCCGGACTCCCTCTCTGAGGTGTCCAAGTTTGAAAGTGAGCCCCTCCCCCCTTGAGTTTTGACAAATGTTTGACAAAAATTACCTTATCGTTGCTACGGTTTCCGCTTTGACACGTTTCCTTGAAATGGTATGAAACTGTGTGCGTCTTTGAGGTACACCACATGTGGTGTACGTGGTGGGTGTGTCTGATCAGCAGCGACTTGCATATAAAACCTACATGCCTATATGCACAAGGCAGTGTGCAGAATTGAGCCAACAGATCTTTTTGTCGTATTAAAGTTATTAGTTATTACAATATTTAATTTCATTTTCGAAAATACGTTTTAAAGAACTCAAAGAACGTACCTCCACTTTTTAAAATCAATGTTTTGCTACATTTTGTCGGGGTTGAAGGTGCCCCCGTTATAAACCTTGGTAATCATATTGCCCCATGTCCTCATTTGGTCCCATTTCCCCTGTCCTCGTCTGGTCCAGTTCCCAGCCCAGACCTGAGCTTCCAGCCCGACGAGCACTTGGAGGTGTACGTCTCGGCTTCAGAGAACCCCAGCCACTTCTGGATCCAGATCCTGGGGGTCCGCTCCCTGCAGCTGGACAAGCTGACAGAGGAGATGAGCCGCTTATACGCGGCTGGAACGCCCAATGTAAGGCACCGGGTTCCTGAGGTGTTGTTTATTTATTACCCTGCCTACCACCTCCTTAGCCCTAATCCCTCCTGTATTATGCATTGGGCCCTTTTATGTCACACCCTGCCTATGCCCCAACCCACATTCCTCCTGTGTTATTTAGTTATTACCCTGCCTTCCTTTCAACTTAAAATCCCCCATAATGAATCGGAATAACATTTCCAGTGTGGTATCAGATAAAACCTAGTTTCCCTTTCTCCCTGACCTGTACAATCTCATATTTGATAATTTTAACGAATCATAACAACTGTATAATATACAACCTGCTATCACAATCATTTGAGATCTTAATTTCATCACCGTACATTACCATTCAAAAGACAATACTGTTGCCCACTCGTATAGCCCTACCTTAATGCATCCCCCTTACTGCTGTTCACTGGGCTAAAATGTGCTATTGAGCTCCCAAAGTCCCAGCAGACTAGCGGGGGGGCTGTCATCAATCCATGTAACTCTCAAGCTCTGCTGGTTTTAAGAGCGCTGCGTTTCCTTCTAGGAGCACATGGTGGAGAGCATCGTGGTCGGGGACATCGTCGCAGCCCCGTACCGGGACCACGGCACGTGGCACCGGGCGCGGGTGCTGGGCTTGCTGGGTTCGGGCCTGGTGGACCTGTACTACGTGGACTTTGGGGACAACCAGGAGTTGTCCAGAGACGGCCTGCGCAGCATGAGGTAGAAGATCGGCCGGCTTTTAATCACAAATACATGTATGTGAACTTAATGGCATAGAATTGTAATTGACATATTTTTCCATTCCAGGAGTGATTTCCTCAGTTTACCGTTCCAGGCCATTGAATGTAGCCTGGCAGGAATACAGCCAGCAGGTTTTTTGCTTTTTATTTTAATTGTATTTTTTTTATTAATTAGAATAATGTAGAGGAAACAAGACTGCTGCTCTTACTAACCATATGACATCCACACACTTGCATCTCTCCTTCTTGCCAGAGGAGGCCTGGACTGAAGCAGCCCGGGATGAATTTGACAAATTAACCTATTGTGCAGAGTGGCACCCCCTGCGGGCCAAGCTGTGCAGTTACTCCCACTCTGAAGTCTCGACTTGGCCAAGCATCAAGCTCTACGACAACAGCCAGGGCAAGGTGTGCTGTTTCTCTCTCTGGAGCTGTGCATGCTCAGGTGGTGCGGGGCAGACTTCGTGCTCGGGGGGGCCCTGTGAGCTGCTACGCAGAAACATGAAGCCGGTTGACATTTCGGAATCTCGATAGTATAGAAGGGGTGCATCATTGCCATGGTTACATGAGACTTCCATGTTAGCTATAGCTAACATGGGCTATAGCTGTAGTAGCTATGGCCTGAGAATGGCTAGTATATTAATAATATTATGAATACATACTGTATCTATTTTTTTATATAGTGTATTTTTATTCAGAAATGGTTTCATATACATTTTATTGATCCTGTATGTAATCAACACGGTTGCAGATAAACAAGTAGTAATATTTAATGTCAGATATTTCACCGATCAAATTTCACATTCAGCGCTGCGTACGCGTAGCTTCATGCTCTAGTTTTGTTGTGTTTGTGTGACTGATGTGGTGTGAAGGCGGTGGACCTGGGGGAGGAGCTGGTCCGGCTGGGCCATGGCGTCAGCTGCCCGGAGTCTGGGCTGGGAGGAGGAGGAGGAGGGGGAAGAGGGGATGGGGACAACCTGGGCTCCCTG
>OMOU01000005.1:0-11252 GCA_900312585.1 Malacocephalus occidentalis
AGAAGGAAATAGTGGGAGCGTGAATGCGAAGCAAGCTGGCAGCCATGAGGAAAGGAGAGACTCTAAGGGGTGATGCCAGACTTCCGTTGGTGGTCTTGAGTTCAGTCTTGACCACCTTACAATCACCAGACTCCTGCCTGGACACCCTGCAGTAGAGTTCCTCTCACACACGAAGGCACCCAGCAGGTCATGTTGAACCAGAAACCACAGCAGCTCACAAGAAGCACCAGCAACATATCCTCTCTTGTCAGGTTCTCCTGGTTGGCAAGACAGGTGGCCATCGTTTACTGGATATCTCTGCCTGAACTTGTTTTACCCCAAATCTTGGCAATCACTCCCCTTTGCTCTAGCAGCTCCTCTGTGACCCTCTACCAGAGAAGAAGGAAGAGGAGGGAGGATGTGGACGGTCTATCCGTTCTAAAACCATGTCTGTTACATCTTGTCAGTTCCTTTTTCTGGCACTAGATGGCTTTAATATAAGCGTGCTCCTGATATATTGTCTTTATAGGGGTTGGATCAACATGAGATACAATGTATTGTTTACCTTGCCTCTATGTATAAGATATGGTATATGGTCACTTACATAGTCTTAGTTTCTTAGTTTCTGTGTGACCGATTGACTCTTTCTTCTGTCAGGGGTTCCACCCACTCGCCTCCCTCACTGCCTGTCCTTCGCGGTTGAAGAGAAAAGGCAGACCTCAGGGAGGTGAGGGGTCAAGTGATTTGACCCAGGGGTCAAATGAGTAGTACTGTGCACACACACAAACACAGATGCACATAATGGGAGTTGAAGGGCTGGAAATGCTGCAAAAAGATTGTTGTGGTTTGTTTGTGCGTTTGTTTTTTTACTATATGGCTGCTTGATACGTGTGTGTGTGTGTGTGTGTGTGTGTGTGTGCATGTGCGTGTGTGTGTGTGCGTGTGTTTTTATTCTATGAACTCAAAATGAGTAGTAGTATTAATAATATCAATACAATATGAAGCTATGTTTCTTTAATGACACTTACAGAATGATGTATCAACAATGTGTACAATAATTATAATAACTATTATTATTATTATTATTATTATTTATTTCATAATAATAAATGCAAATATAATCATCATCATCATCATCATCATCATCATCATCATCATCATCATCATCATCATTATCATCATCATGTCTTTATGTATGTATTTATTTATTTATTTTATCATTATTGTTCTGAAATGGTCTTATGTTGTGTAAAATGTGGCCAAATGACTTTAGCTGCAAGGTCAGGCCATGGCTTTATTTCCCATTACACACACACAACTAGCAAAATGATCAAGAATGACCCACACAATGCCATGTAGCGAATGAACAAAGGATAATGTCTGAACAAAGGCAAACATGTATTTGGCATGATTTATAGGGTTGTTCTGGAAGTAAGGACAACCAACTATGCTTCAACAATAGAAGACTGAAGTGGCTGCAGCCAAGTCCGAGTCAAACCCGTTTAAATGCAGGCAAGCAATACGGTACATCATCACATATCCAAATAATAAATAATAAAGTTTGGGATTGTTAATAGACAGAAGAATCATGCAGCCTCCCTGATCTGTCAGAGGGTCTGCCCTTAACTCTTGGACAAGCCTGATAAACATCCAGAGTGAACAGATGCCCCACTCACCTCCACTGGCATCTCTCTGCGTAAGAGCAGGGCGTCCCCCAGTACCGCTGCAGAGAAAATCATCTCAGCCTCTTGTCTGTCAATCAGACGCCTTCTTTTGTTGTGACTGTAGGAACAGAGATTGACCAGTAAATGGAGAGCTTTGAATTACAGCTTTCAAGATGCAATGGAATGCTTACTTCCCATGCACTCCGGCAGTATTCTTCGAAAAATACATTCTAAAAACAATTCTAAACAATTGGTGAAGATAGTACCTAATAAGTACAGTAAAAAGTATTTGTAAGTGTCCGTATGCAGCACCCTAATATTTTTAGAATAGAATAAAAAGAATTGTGAGCAGCAACATGTAATGAAAGTTCTCAGCCACTTTAGTGCTACAGAGTCGGGTTAGGGTGAGGGTATCGACCCCTTATGCTCTCCTTTGACAATAGGCATTTATATTAATCGTAAACTATAGTCTTAGAGATGAGGCCTTTATAAAGCCTGATTCAAAACCCTTTAAAACAGGTTGAGCCATCCTCCCTAACTGATCTATGAGACTGCATACTTGTTTTGAACAAGTTATTGAAGTTATTTTAGTCTCATCTCTGAGCTGACATTGAGTTGAGTGTTGTCCCAGCATTTGATGGAACACACCATCAGAGCATGAGGTCCATTTGGTTCCATTGTGCATCATCTTCTTTCGTAAGATAATCGACTGTTAGGGTGTTTATAGATGAGTGTTTGGAGAAACACCCCCCGTCAATGGGGTGTTTTGGTTTCATTTTCTTTCACTTCACATTAGTTTCACCCAACCATTTTGCTTGGTGCCCAGGGATCTGGAGATGCGTATTACACTGGATGGGTCTCTCCTGGAAACAAGTTGACTGACGGAACCACAACAATCATCATGTCGCTCACCTCTCTGATCTCTGATCCAGAATAGAACCCATAACTAAAACGATTGCATCGTCTTCATGTTGTCGAATCCCTGCCAACAGAAGATGCCTTATTGGGAATGTTTGATCAACATTTAAATCTGATGTCTACATATTTAACAGCCAAAGACACCTTAACTAATATGGCCTAGTGAACAAGATCCAAACCTGTTATCATGTCCCTCACAAATGACATCTAGTATTCAGCCAATGTGAGAAATCTACTAAATGAATTCTGTAAATGGTTTGAAGATGTGTAACCCTCCACAAATTAACCCACATTTCATGCTAAAGAATGAAATATGATCACAACAGTTTGTAAATATGTTCAAAGGTTTCACTGCCTGCTGGGTTGGGCGTTAGTTCTGAAATGGGAACTCGAATGCAATCTGAAGTCAGCAGGTAGCTAATGCAACATTTTCTCCAAAGACTAGGAGAGAGACAAAGAGAGAGAGAGATGAACAGAAAGAGAACAGGAAATATCATCAGAAGCAGGTAGCTGGAACAGAAGCAAATGTTTACATTTTTTTGTCCATATTTTGCATATGGAGAAATTACTGATTTCCTTGATTTCATTAAATTGTGTGTTTTTTTCTTGTTTTATTTGAGTTAATGTATATTAGCCTGAACCAATGTACTTTTTAAAACAACATCATGTATGATGTTTTGTGTTTGGAGTTGGAGAGCCCTTTGTTCCTAGTCTGGTACATGGCTGGTCCAAAGCCATCACCAGGTACGATACATGCACGGTGCTTTAGTGTTTAGCCTTTGTCCTGCACCCTGTCCTCTCCAGGGGACAATACCAGCTTCTACATATTCAGTAACACACATGCTTATTAATAAGTGATGGTTCTACCTCCATAAAGACTTATCGATGGTAAAATATGGTACTTCTGTGGTTGATGAAATGCTGACATTATTCGTTATATGGCTGGTAGAAAATGTAACCAAGGATTATAACAAGATGTAGATCATCCTCTTTACATGTCGAGACAGTTTATTTCCTTGGCTTGGTTTGTAGCACACCAACTACTATGCGTGTCACCCGTTTGAGAGGCTAACCTCAGATAAACAGATAAACAGGCAGATAGATAGATAGATAAACAGACAGATAGATAGATAGATAGATAGATAGATAGATAGATAGATAGATAGATAGATAGATAGAGAACATGCCTATTTACACATTGTGACATACTCTGTCCCACACAGATTCACAGATATTATTATTTTATTATATTATTATATTAACAAGTATATTATTTTTTTTATATGTGGAGACACTGTATTTCCAGCAGCATTGTTTCAATAATGTGAGTGCAGACTATGTATGTTTGCACGTATGTAAAAGTACATAATATATGTGGCTGCATGTACTTTGTACTAACTATGTGTGCATGTGTGTATGTGAGTGTGTGCATGGAAGGGGCATTGAGGGGCCCTGGTGAGGTCAGAGTTCACAGTCCTAATGGCCTGTGGAAAGAAACGTTTAGTCTCTCTGTTCTTGCAGCGTGAATACAGAGATGCTTGCCTGACCACAGCAGCTAAAACAGTTTATTGTGGGAGTGGTGAGGATTCATCATGATCCTGCAGGCTCTGGTTCCACACCTCCTGGAGTACGGGTCCTGCATGGTTGGGAGTGTAGTGTCAAGAACCAGGCAGTGATGCTCCCTGTCAGGATGCTCTCCACCGCACCAGTGTAGATAGTCTGAAGGATCCTCCGGGAGACTCTGAACTTCCTCAGCTGCCTGAGGTGGTAGAGGCACTGCTTCGCCTTCCTCACCAGAGTGTCAATGTGTGTAGTCCAAGTCAGATCCTCTGCGATGTGGACTCCCATGTACCTGAAGCTGTTCATCCTCTCCACAGCAGCCCCATTAATCTCCAGTGGTGTGTAAATCCTCTGATGTTGTGTCCTCCTATAGTCCACAATCAGCTCCTTAGTTTTTGAGACATTCAGCGTGAGCCACAGTGACAGGTTAGCAACTTCCCCTAGGTAGGCCTTCTCATCGTTACCGGACATCAAGCCCACCACTGGTATAGTACAAAAAATACAATGTGTACCACCCGTTTGAGAGCTTAACCTCAGATAAACAGATAAATAAAGAGAGAGAGACAGAGACAGAGACAGACAGAGAGAGACAGAGAGATAGGTAGATAGATAGATAGACAAACACACAGACAGGCAGACAGACAGACATAAAACATTCCTATTTGCATGTATACATTGCGACTTTGTGACATACTCACTCACACAGATTGCCCATGCACATTATTAATCTAAGACTTATTACATGTACAGTAAAGTCATTATGGAGATGAGCACTCTGGTTACTGTATCAGTAGCAGTGTGTGTCCTCCGCCACTGTCTGGCTGACTCTTCATCAGCCTTAAGAGGAGGAGACGTCTGCAGCTCTGGGCTGATAGGCTGTCGGAGACACCTCAGAGTCAGCCATGCATTAGATTGGCTGCCCAGGTCTCAGTCAAACTGGCATACTAATGTCATTGGAGCAGACAGTGATAATGTTATCCTGAGATGAGTAATGCAATTTGACGATGTGGTGGGACCGTGGGTTATTACTGCAGTAATGAATGGAGACAACGGAAACATAGTTAAAGGGATGATCAAGGCTGACAGGCCACTGCTTTATTTTCCATTTCAATTTCATACCTTCCTTTAATTCTTATACTTCATTTATCCTTTATTTTGCAGGAAGTGAAGTATAAATTGAGATCTAAAGTGACAACTGAATTATAACAGAAGGGGCAGACATCTCTACTAACATAAGAATGATAATAATCTATCAAAAGGGCTTTGGATGAAAAATCTTATTTTTTATGCATGTGTTAGATTTATTCATATTGCTTCATTAGTTAATATAACCAAATATAAAATACTTTTTTTTAAATGACAATAAGGAGGATGACAATACATGAATGGCATAAGATAAGCCGACCAAACATTTTTGTTATAAAGTGAAAAAAGGTGGGAAAAAACTGAAAAGTATTATATGAATTAAATTAAATTAAAATATATATTTAGGAATTAGAGAGTTATTCATTAATAATTATGTATTGATGGGGTATTCATTATTTTTGTATGATTCTCATATAAAAAGGTTATTACTGCATGTATAATCAACATGGCAAGTACATGGCAGGTACAACTCTTTAAAACACTGTAGTTATACTGTAATTGTATTACTACACTGTACACTTCCACCATGTGTACATGTCTGGGGTTTCCAACGGAGACCGCTCTGCTGCTTGAGGAGGAAGTGTCATTGGGCTCAAAACAAAGGCTCTGCATGCGAGGGAGTGCATCAGAGGTTGTGTTTGGGGTGCGTCTGAGCACACCATTGTTTGGGGCTGTTCTGGGACACTGAGTGAGATAACACTGGTGGGCTACCATTCCAAACAGACACTTGGCCCTGTAATCATTTCTATGAGTGCCTTCTAAAAATGAGTGCTTTTGGATTTACTTTTTTCTGTTGAATCAGGAAAGATTGATTATTTTCATGAAATTGCAGTGTTCAAAAGAAGGTCACAACGTTATAATGTTGTGCATGGATCTGTGACAGGATGACACAAACGCTGGTGAACCAGAGGTGAACGAGCAGGAAGGGCAGGACATTCAGATGCAGATCTGGGCTAATTAGTTCTCATGTTTAAGGAAATAAAATGTAACTCGAAAGAATAGAGCTTGTTGGATTGTATGGGTAGCAGAGACAAAATAATTCTGTTCCATGAGTGTGTGTGTGTATGTGCACGCTCGTGCTCACAGGGTAATCCACCTTTCTCTTGTAGCTTCATTTCAATGTAAAATGTGAAAGTGAGGTTCCAGCGAGATGAGGCTGGAGGGGAGGAAGAGCGTCTACCACCAGAAAACAATGAGCAGTGTTTTTATTTCTCAGTCTCACTCTATCTCTGTGAGGTGTTCTGCCTGCGTCAGCGTTCTGCGCTCACGCAGACAATACAAAGAGACAAAGGCAGGGAAGCGCAGGGGGCAAGTGCTTCTTCTCAAACACATCGTAGCATATTAACCCCAGCAATCTCTCTTACACACAATGTGCTCCACATACACACACACAGGGTTGGTACAAGGCTTTAACGTGATAGCAGAGAGTAATATATGGAGGTGATATTCATGTTGTAATGGTGTAATTCAAATAACAAGCTCAGGCTGAATGGAGAAGTAATTCCTATTAAAATAATTATGGAGGCCAGCATATCTGTGGCTGCTCAAGTTGTGTGTGTGTTTGCGTGTGTGTGTGTTTGCATGCACGTATGTGCATGTAGCTATAATATATCCTTATTTACGGCCATACAAACTGCTTAATTGTGTTAAAGCTAACATAGCGATAGTACTATAAATGTCATAGTGACATTTTCAGCCATGTCAAGAATCAGGAAATAAGGGCATATTAAAATGTCCTTAGATAAAAGGATATACTATCTGTACATACCCGTTCAGGCTGGCCGTTTATAAGAATTTTCCAAAAATGTTTACCCAGAATATCAAATGTTACCCAAATGTTGAAACCAAGAGTATCCTGATGGTATTAACATCCACTAGTTATGTTGTAGCATGAAGGATCCTCCGGGAGACTCTGAACTTCCTCAGCTGCCTGAGGTGGTAGAGGTGCTGTTTTGCCTTCTTCACCAGAGTGTCAATGTGTGTAGTCCAAGTCAAATCCTCTGCGATGTGGACTCCCATGTACCTGAAGCTGCTCATCCTCTCCACCGCAGTTCCATTAATCTCCAGTGGTGTGTAAGTCCTCTGATGTTGTGTCCTCCTAAAGTTCACAATCAGCTCCTTAGTTTTTGAGACATTTAGTGTGAGGCTGTTGTCCTGGCACAGTGACAGGTCAGCAACTTCCCCTAGGTAGGCCTTCTCATCGTTACTAGAGATCAAGCCCACCACTGGTATAGTACAAAAAATACGATGTGTACCACCCGTTTTAGAGCTTAACCTCAGATAAACAGATAGATAGAGAGAGAGAGAGAGAGAGAGAGAGAGAGAGAGATATGTAGATTGATAGATAGACAGACAGACAGACAGACATAAAACATTCCTATTTGCATGTATACATTGCGACTAAGACGTATTACATGTACAGTAAAGTATCCTGATGGTACTAACATCCACTAGTTATGTTGTAGCATTAGGAAAAACATTAGATGTGTTGTTGTACAGGTCGATATATTTGACATACACTGAATTCATGTCCTGTACAGAATAATGAAAATAACTGTGTTGTTATGCATTTTTCAAATCCACACACAATAACTCTGAAACAATCCATGCATAAATTATTACGTGTGCAACATTATTTTAAAAGTTATTTGAAAGTGGCCTCAGGAATTTTGTTTACACAAATGTCACTGGTGTCTCATTTAAAAATATCAACAAATATCACTATGTCCATGTGTGTGTTTGTGTGTGTGTGTGTGTGTTCGTGTGTGTGTGTGTGTGCATGTGTGTGTGCGTGTGTGCGTGTGTGCATGTGTTCGTGTGTTTGTGTGTGTGTGTGTGTGTGTGTGTGCGTGCTGATCAGGGCCCCGGATAGCTGAAGGCTGAAGACGTTCAGTGAGGAGTGGAGGACATTAATTGAAAGAGAATTAAACTGGAACATTAAGATGGAGACGACTGTCCTTCTGAGGGGAAGCGGTGGAGCAGAGGGCCAGCCAAGTGGACGGGGCTCGGAGAAGAAGCCAGGGAGGTGGACACAATAGAAACAATGTATGGGTTGAAATGAAATATACAAAGATAAAATACCATGAGAGAGGAGAGGAAAGAGGAGAAAACAAAGTGAACAGAGGGAACAGATAGGAGCCTAGAAAGCTGTTCAGCCAAATATTCCAAATGTTCACTGATGAGGGTTGGGTTCCTTCAGGACTGAATGTGTTTATGCAGTTAATGTAGATAGCAGTGGCTCTAAGGTCTGGAGCATCAATAACATCAGGTTATCAGGAGTATGGTTCGCTCTCACATGTGTATTACAAACATGTGAGACACATACATAAGCACGCACACACACACATACACAGTGAGTGATCGTGGTGCCACAGAGGTGGAGTCTAGGTTCCCCAGGCTGTGCTCTAGAGAATGTTCTAGATTGAAGACGACGGTCGTCTGCTTGTCGTAGGTCAGATTTGAATCCGATTAAGGTGTCCACAGGCAGCACAGTGTGCTTGTGGTAAACAGAATGACAAATTATATTAGATTGAACAGGAAAACCTATATTTATGTGTTATTGCGTCATCTCAATTACAATATGATCTATATAATATAAATAATATCATTTGAAAATGATACTATCAGCCAAGTGTCCTGTCCTGAAGACATCCCTGGGAACATGTATTTGTTTGGTGGAGGCCTCCTGAGAGGGAGTCCATCTGGGAGTCCTTCTTAACCTGATGATACATTCACAAATATTAATAACCTGGTGTCATTTGAAAATCAAATGGAAACATTTTTCTTTTGTTAACAATATGAATCATTAAGTTAGATAACGTGAATATGGAATAAAACAGCATATTTCATGAAATGAAACTCTCAGTGAATATTTTGTTTCCTTCAAAATGCCAAATTGGCCTCTCATTACATTTACATTCAGGGAATTTGGCAGATACCTTTATCCAAAGTGACTGACAAAGAGTACATTTGTTGAAGGAGACAGCATATATATCACCGTGGTACATAAAGATAAAAAAAGACCAGGATTTAAGCAGTCAAAGTTGCAAGGCAAATAGAACAAGTTTCATAATTGCGAGGTTGCCTGCATAATAGCTGGGATAAAAGCTGACATGCCATTCTAAGTGCAGTACCAGTATCAATTCCACTTAATAATGCCAAGACGTACAGTCAACTTAGGAGGTAACAGGTGGGTCTCCCTGACATCACTGCAGTGCCAGAACAGGTAATCTTGGCATTGCAGGACAGCTGGTCATCCAGTACCACTTCCAAGGTTTCTTGCAGTCAGTGCAATCAATGTCCTCAATGTTGACAATTAGGTTCATCTGAGGGCAGTCCTTCCCCGGCATGAAGAGAAGCTCAGTCTTGTGTAGGTTTCAGGTGGTTGGCAGTAGTCCATTTGCTGATGTCAGCCAGGCATTTAGAGATGCATGTTATGATTTGGGTGTCAGAGGGGGTAAAGAAAAGGAACAGTTGGGTGTCGTCTGGTTAGCAGTGATAAGAGATGCATTGTGATGTAATTACAGAGCCTAGAGATCTAGTGTAGAGAACAGAAGGGGTCCTAGTACTGAGCCTTGGGGGACTCTGGAATCAAGGGTGCAGTGTCAGGACAGGGAGTCATTCCATGTGACCTGATAGGTCACATGGACGTGACTGTCAGGTAGGAAGTGAACCAGGATAATGCAGATCCAGCAATTCTAAGCTCTGCCTTTGGAGAGGAGAATCTGGTGGCTCACTGTGTCGAATGTGGCAGATGCGGCAGATCCAAAGTAAAGAAGGATGAGCACAGATGAGAGGGACTGATGATGGTCTAGCAGGTTGTTGAGGAGTGGCTTAATGCTGGCAGTCGTGAAGGTGGTTGGAAACAAGCTGGAGTTGAGGGAGGTGTTGATTAGGGTCATGGGGAAGGGGAGGATGTCGCCCAAAATGTCTTGGAGAAGGGAGGATGGGATTGGGTCAAGGGGGCAGGTGATGGTGTGGTTGGATGTCCAAAGCCTGCTGACTTCTTCAGAGGAGAGAGGGGTGAAGAGAGGGGCAGACAGGGGCGGGTGTAGGAGGAGGAAGGATAGCCACACGGGTGAAAGAGGACAAAATGTCCTTCACCTACATGTAAATTAGTTGACAAAGTCATCAGCTGTGAGGGAGAAGGAGGGGAGTGAGGGTTAAGGAGGGAAGACAACATGGATAAAAGTTTCCTAGAGTTGGAGGCAGAAGAGTTGATGAGGTAGAAGGCAGATTTGGCTCCTGACACATTAGAGGTGAAATCTGACAGGACGTGGAGCTAGTGCAGCGGTCGGGAAACTATCGCTCGCGAGCCATATATGGCTCTTCCGATGACTGCATATGGCTCCCAGACAATTTTAAGTAAAAAATATCAGTTTGGAACTGATTTTAAAATACTTGTGATATTGCTTAATAATACTGTGTCATTTTAAAGTAAACAGAAATTAGTTTTGAAGATACATTTCACGGGACCCCTCACGTGACCCGTGACCCGTGGGTCAGGTAGGGAATCAATGGCTCGCGAGCATGTCACGGGTCGTTGTAAAGGTGAAGAAATCCATTTTATCAGATAGCGAACTAGCTTATCCGCTTCAACCCTTGTAACGGAAAAGATGGCGAAAAGAAAAAAAGACGATGATTACCGTGCATTCCAGGCTGCGTGGACAGAGGAATTTGCATTTGTGGAGAGAGCAGGATCTGCGGTATGTCTAATATGCAATGATAAAATTGAGTATGCCAAAACATTCATGCTTGATGTGGCCAATGAACTGTTTGATGACTTCCCAAATAAAGACAAGATAATCAAACGAATAAAAGACATGCCTCTGTCAGCAAGAACTGTTCACGATCGTAGCATCATGATGGCAAATCAAGTCGAGGAAACACAAATTAAGGACATAAACGCCGGGACATACTTTTCTCTCGCGTTAGATGAGTCAACAGACATTAGCCATCTATCTCAGTTCAGTATAATTGCCAGGT
>OMOU01000006.1:4304-15134 GCA_900312585.1 Malacocephalus occidentalis
GGGGGCGGGGGTCATGCAGAGTCCAGGTGAACTCTGATCAGGTGGGTCTTGAGTCTCTTGAGGAAGCTGGTGAGTGACTCGGGTAAAACAGTAAAACATTTGGGTAAAAATCAGTGGTAGCTGATTGTATAGATTGTGTGGATTTGCTTGTGGCGGTTGTAGGCACCGTTCTGTCTATGGGCATGGCCGAACAGCTGGTGTCCATCCTTCGATCACCACACTCCTCCTTCCATGAACACGTGCTCGGCGCCCTCTGCTGGTAAGCAACGCAAACACTGCAGCTCATTCAATTAACCAATGCTGTGCTGTTGCTGCAAGACAGATTTGAATAATCATACACGTACAATGATGCACTCTCAGAAACATGTTAAATTGTATTTATTATGTATTAACGCTTACAAGTGTGTTAGATGTCTCCTAATTCAAGAAAAACTGATCGGTCTAAAGCTTTTTTTGTATTGCAAGTAAGTGCAATTATTAACAAACCTGGTCTCTATGTAGAAATGAGTGATCCTGCCTAACCAAGAGAGCAGGGTTGAGGGGTTGGGTTGCTAAGACTCACAGTATTGTAAGACACTCAAGTTTCCATCGAATGTCATGCATTGATCCGGATGTCTAACATCATTGGCCCCCTTGCGGTTCCAGTCTGGTGGAGGACTGTCCGCAGGGGCTGAAGGACTGCAGGTGCTCCTCTCTGGGTCTGGAGGAGCTGCTCAAGCTCCGGGCCAGAGACCTCCAGGGAAGGGAAGAGTGCCAGGTACGTCCCCTCTGCCTAGCAGGGCCCAAGGCCATGGAGCCCAGGGGCCCACCGGTGATTGGGCGATTATCGGCCTGTCACAGACATGTATCGTAAATGACATTGCGTGTTGGCAAAATGACAATATCACTTATCAGTTGTAGCACGGCTGTATGGCAGCGCCGGTGTGAGTTACGTCCTGAAATCCGTATCAGAATTTGTGGCACCCAAAAAAAGCCCATGGGCCTCATGGGGGGGCAGACTTGTTGCTCAACGGTAGCCTGCGGACAATGGGGAATCGAACCCCCAGTGCCTTTCGCCGGGGAGTCGAACTCCCTACGAGACACGGATGGATGCGCATCACGCGCAAAGTAATTCCAGTCAAATGACCGTTTTATCGTTTGACTACAGGAAGAACTGGATTACTGCAAGCGATTGCAGGCTACGTGTTTCCAGGGGCAACAGAGCGACGACGGCGGGATGGATCGTTGAGTTCCCACGCCTGCTGGCCACAGAGACCAGGCGATAGGCACATGGCCTCCAACACTCACTCCACCTTTCCTCCTCTGTGGATGACTTATGGACTGCCAACTAGGGTGGCTTGCTTGTGTAACATGTGGACATTTCAAGTAACTATGGTTTCCGGTTTCTTGATGTTTTTGGTATGTAGTCTGTGTCTGTGTTTGGTTAATCTCTACACATGAGTCATTCAGTGAAATGTACTTCCGCCATTTTCACAGGGAATTGAATTGCTTAAGTTATGTTTATGTTTCAATAAACAAATTTGATTTTATGCAAACGTAAAATGTTGTATCATTTAAATGTACAGATTTACAAATCCACTCTAGAGTCCAATTCAATCTAAAGGGGAACCATTGTAGTGTTTTGGCTTCTATTTCACCTTTCTATATCCCGCTTGGTTACTTACTGCCCTGGTATACAACTAAGTGCATTTGTTCACCCACCACTTGCAGTTGAACTATTTTCATCCTCCTCCTGCCCAACACGCAATGAGCATCTGTGCCAGGTGATGCATAACCATGGCGACCGATTCCCCGACCAGGAAGGAGGCTCTCCCTAATATGGTCGCAACGCAACCTGGCCGGTGCTGATGTGTGCACATGGCAAAGTTAGGAACTGTAACGATGGCACACGTTCACAAGAAGTTGGAATTTATTACATTATGTTTAGGTTCATACAAAATATACAACGCGGACACCGTAAAAAGTCTCAAAAATACATTGGTCTACAGATCCAGTCCAACACAAGTTAATCTATAAGATGTGTACTATTGCTTCATATAGGCTGCGGTTGACATCATAGCAATCATGATGTCAAACTCCAAACTACAACTAAGAGCTCTTCCACTTTGAAAAGTCATCCTGGTCGTCCACCGCCAACACGTCTCCTATGGCGATCAGCATCTGCGCCAAATAATACGTAACCATGACGACCATGTGCTGGTGCTCCACGGACGCAAACATCTGCAGCGCCAACACGACGTCGGAGACCATGAAGGACACGCTGCCCAATATGGTGGCGGCGTGGCCGGTTCTGATCGCCAGGTTCCCCATGATCGCGATGAGACCGACGTAGACGCCCACGCCGGGGGTCACGAGCTCCGAGTCGGGGGCTTTCCGGAGGAACGGGTAGATGTAGCCGTAGAAAGCAGCGCCCACGCCGAAGACCACGAGGTAGAGGAGGACACGCAGGGAGGAGGAGGAGGGGCTGCGGGGCACATAGCGGGCGGTGAGGAAGGCCAGTGCGAAGAGGAGATGTGCACCGGCGAACGCCCCCATCCCTGAAACCGCACGGAGGGAGAGAGGGTGAGAGGACTGATGAATCGGATTCAGGGGGTGAGAGGACTGATGAATCAGAATAAGCTTAATTGCCTTCGTTTTTACAAACAAGAAATGTGCTTTTGTGACATTGAACATTAAACAGAATGTAATAAAGAAATTCTACACAATTCTAAATATTTATATATATATATGAAGACATATTCAAAAAATAAGAAATTAAAAGGTGCACTTTTGGGAAAAGATGTCGTCCATTGACTGACCAAATTTGAACTAAATAAGAGTAAGAAAGTAAAAGTAATAATAGGAATGCCTCGAGAACTTGCCTCGAGATTTTTTGAAATGGTTGATTGAATCGGATTACATGTTTACTTCACTCGTGTAATGTAAATTGTATTCAATAATGATGCAAGGTGTAATAATCCACATACAGCTTCTGTCATCTCTTATTAGAGGAATAACTTTTGAATACATTTTTAGTGACTTGGCACCACATTTAGCGTGTCTTGGAATTAAAAAGACCATTTTCTTACTGTATATTGTTAGCTTTCACCTATTAACCTAGCCTATTGTCTCTAACGGGGTAAACGGCAGGACATTTAAAAAGACCCTCCAAGCCTCTCCCAAAAACTACAAAACAATCCATCCAAAAAGGATCAATCACTGCTCGGGCAATGATGCCGTTCAGCGGCCTGCATGATTAAAGAAAAAGCAGTGGCATGGCTCAAGGGAAGTGTAGTAACATTGACGCAACAATCAAACAAGACAAGGCCTGACTGGAATTCATTGAATCTCTTGGCGCTGGCCTCGCCGCGGCTCACCGTGGATGAAGAGCTCCGGCCACACGAGGCAGCAGTCCCCCACGGCCGACAGCAGCAGGCCCCCGGCCACGCCCACCAGGCTCTTCCCGCCGTTCCAGCCCAGTACCACGGCAGCCAATAGGAGCACGGGCGCCGCCTTGACACCTGCAGTGGCGGCGGAGGGGGGGCTGCTGGAGTCAGGGGCCCACAGGAGGAGGTAGGCGACGGACGCCAAGCAGAACGGCGTGAGAGATAGAAACAGAGCACAGGACTGGAGGGGAGGAGATGGAGAGGGTGGAGGGGAGGAGGAGAAGGGAGAGAGTGGAGGGGATGAGAAAATAGGGCGTGAAACAGATGGCAAATACCTGGAGTCGTGGTTTATGGTGTGCGTAAGATTGTGCGCGCAAACGTATTCATGTTTCGCCTCAACTTGCTATCATCCACACATCCACACTCATGCACACACACACCCCTAATGTCTACAGCAGGTTAGGCGTGAGGCTGAGGAGGAGGTCAATACCAAGTGGTCTCCATAGTTACCATATTACGCCGCTGCCTCCGGTCGTAGGCGTGGGTCTCCAGGATGTCCATCTTCTCAAACTCTGCTCTTTTAGCGTCCAGCCCGGCCCCACCACTGTAGTACGTATTCTCGTTTGACTGCTGTCCCTCTCTGTCCCTCTCTGTCCCTCTCTGTCCCTCTCTGTCCCTCTCTCTCTCTCTATCTCTCTCTCTCCTCTCAGACGTGCCTTGATGTGTCTCTTCCACCTGTGGCTGTCTGAGAGATAGAGCTATGGACTACGAACCGACCGAGCACCCTGGGTGTCTGCATGTTTTTGACGTCCCAATCAGCACCCTTTGACCGCTGCAGCTGTGACATCACCGCACGGAGACCAAAGTCTGCCTGAATAGATAACCAATTGAATAATAATTGTGTGTGTGTATTAAGGTGTCGTTATAGGACTATTCACAGATGCATTGGTTGGACATTTAGAACAATTATTTGCAGTGTATTGGGGTACGATTGTACTTATTCCCACACCTCAGCATCCCTGAAGTGACGGATGCCCAGTGCAGCCTTGTCTCGGATCCTCCTTCCAAGTCTTGCAGGTCACAGAGGCACTGAGCTGGGAGGCGCACAGATCATGAACCGATGGGGCTTCTTATTCACGGTGGTGGAAAGTAGTTCAAGTACATTTACTCAAGTACTTCACTCAAGTATATTACCCCACTTATTATGCAGGCTACCTTGCAATTATGGAACTCGTTCTATTAGCCTCGCGACTATGAATGCTTGAGACCTGCTCTACTCTTACCTTTATGTACCACAGCGATATATTGCTGTCTCCTCCAATAAGTGTCCTTATTGTAAGTCGCGTTGGATGAAAGCGTCTTCCAAATGCCCCTACAATGCCCCTGCCAAATGGCAAATATTGCACTTTTTACTCCGCTACATTTATCGGAGAGTTTTAGTTGCTCATTACTTTGCAGATTGAAACGGACCATGCTTTGGCTTCTAGGAGTGCCCCTCTGCTCCAATGACAGTGGAGTCAACACGCTGTCAGCACTAGCCTACCCTGCCTGCCAAGAGGGTAGGCTAGATAGGGTAGAGGTTGCTTGTATGTTCCCTGTCCACTATCCATCTCTCCATTTTAGGGCCACTCCACTTGACATCTACCAGCTCAATCGCCAGCCAGCACCCCATCACTCCACAATATTACCATTCCATTTATCATTTGTACTTTGTCGCTTGTAGATGGAATGCTTTGTTAGGCTTTGTCGAAGGAGGGAGATAATCATAATCATATAAAGCCCTTTGAGACTGTAACTGTGATTAAGGTCTATGCAAATAAAATTGACTTTTTAAATGATATTATTATATCATTGTGGTTTTTGATTGGTCCCCAGGGGGGAAATTCCAAGCTACCCAGCAGTATCTTAGGTAATGTATAAAACATGCAACATTGAAGCGATGAACACATGAATACATCCATCATTATAAACCAATAATATAATATGATGTATTCTGAAATGGGCCATTCTACATCATGAGGCACTTTAAGGATATTTTGATAGGAATACTTTTGTACTTTTACTTCAGTAACATTTTCAATGCAGGACTTTTTACCAGTGTATCTCTACAGTGTGGTATTACTACTACCTACTTACCGGTATGTACGTTTATGTATTGCTCATGTAAAATAACTGAGTACTTATTTCCCCACTGCATATTTTGATCCAATATGTCAGGTCTTGACGGCACACAAGGACTACGCTACCCCAATTATAACGGGAATATACTGGACACGGGCATCCATTGAAAGCAGACTTGCACCAACCTTGCAGTGGATCGATGTGTTTGTATGAATGCTTGATGCGCGAATGATTAACGTAAGTCCCGCGTTGAACTTTGAACCTGAGCTTTGAGCCGCGCACACCCATAGTGAGACGGGAGACGACGCGACGCGAGCTGCGGAATCTACCTGTGTGAGTCAAAGCCATACATGAGCGGTGTAAGAGGGAGTGTGTCTTGAACGTCGTGCGACTACTTGATGGCACCAAGGGGAGGGTAAAGTTTAAAAGGCGAAACGCGTGTTGACGTACTGCAGTCTGCCTTTTAGCGCTTTCCAAAACAAAGGAGCGTGTGTTGTGAACTTGTGACAATGCCAATTACATTTGACTTCACACGCTAACAGCCGTCTCTTGAAGTGTATTCAAATTGAATCTGTCAATGTCTTCTGCCAAACTGCAAGGAAGCTGAGATTGGTGTTTTTCGTGTTTTTTGAATGAACATCAATTCGGTCACCACCAGACACGTGCTGATTAGTGACGTGTCGTTCGTGAACGATTCGTTCAAATGAACGAATCTTTTGGGTGAACGAACTGAACTGAATCACTTAATGAAAAGATTTGTTCATTTCTCAGTTGAGTTGAGTTGAGCTGTGATCAACAGTGAGCATGCAGGCAGGGAGAGGGACTGCCCTGAACGAGATTCGCCTGTGCGGGCACCAAGCGAGGCAGCGGGTGAACGTGATTCGTCCGACGTCCCCACTTGCTGCTTTGCTTGGAACATCATTCGTCGCTCGGAACATCATTCGACGTCAGACGGCGCTGCCGTCGGACGAATCACTTTCGCTGCCTCGCTCGGTGCCGCCCCCCGTTAAATATTCATTCACTGATTCACTACGTTCAATGAATCACTGAACAAATCTTTAACGGGGGGCGGCGGCGAGCGAGGCAGCGACTGAACATGATTCGTCCGACGTCCCCACTCGCTGCCTTGCTCGGAAAGTGATTTGTCCCTCGGAATGTCATTCCACGTCCGACAAGTCAGAGGAGAACTCCAGCCTCTGCGGGCTGTTGATTGGATGAGAGGACATGAGGGGAGGGTCTGTTGTTCTAGGTTTGTCATGTTTTGTTGTTGAGCGCGGGTCCTCAGGAGACAGACACACGTAGTAGCAGCTAATTCTGTGTGTGAATATACAAATAAAGCTCCTATTTGCTTCTAACCTGACTGGCTAGTTGTTACAATATCAGGATTTGTAAACGGAGTTTGGCGCGTTTGTCAAAGCAACAGGCGCGTTTGTCAAAGCAACACACTGGGCTACGCCCAGGCACTGAAAGATTCAGTGAACAAATCTTTTGAACAAATCTTTTTAATGAACTGATTCTAGTGAATCGAATCACTGAAATGAACTGTTTTTCCCATCACTAGTGCTGATATTGCGGGGAAACTTTGCTTCTGTACTCTGATTGGCCGGTTTCATTTCTCTCCCCCCCTCGATCAGCTGAAGGCATGGCTACCAGCTCTTCTACGCTGAGGATTGGAGTGGTGGGATATGGACATTTAGGTTTGCACATACTAACACATGACCTACTCTATCCATGCACGCTTCCACTTAAGTAATCCAGTTCATACATTGCCCCAAATGAGTGTGTGTGTGTGTGTGTGTGTTCGCGCGTGTTCCAGGACAGCACTTAGTGGAGAGGATCACACAAGATGGATCTGGCCTGGGTCTCACTCTGGCGTTTGTTTGGAATCGAAACCCCGACAAGCTCAAAGGTGTGGTTCCCGACCAGCTAATACTTGAAGACCTGTCCGCGTTTAAAGCCAGGTATAGCCATGCCCATGCGTATTCATTCCGCCGTAACTCGCACCATTCGAACAGGGGCCTCTAGACGGCGCCTCGGTCCTGTCTGCCACGTCTAACCAGTCGGTTTTCACAGGGAATGCGAGGTGATCGTGGAGGTGTGCCATCCTCAGATCGTCAAGGACTTTGGTGTTCAGTTCCTCTCACACGCTCACTTCCTGGTGAGTTTCCCCCGCACTTCATGTCTGTCCATGTGTGAATAAATACATATGTTGTATCATCTAGTATATTTACATGGACATTTTAAAACTTTTAAAACAACGGGACTGAGTGCATAGTAGCTGCAGCAATCATAATGTTATAACAATTGATGAGTCTTAATACTTATTTAGTACTTAGTAGTAGCTTGACCCATACAAGGAGTTTATTTTGGTAGGATGGTGCAAAGGAGATACAAAAATACAAATATATTCAACCTTTTCAATGACCCACGCATTCATTTGTATCAGGTAGGCTCTCCCTCTGCCCTCTGTGACCCCCAGCTGAACCAGCAGCTCCGGCACGCGGCCGGTCACCACGGCAACACGCTCTACGTCCCCAGCGGTGCATTGTGGGGAGGTCAGGACATCCAGAGGCTCAACGACAGCGGGACGCTCACAGTAAGGACGCACTTTTAAGCCCCAGAGTGACTTACAGTGAATGCAGATACTGTGTGATTCAGGAGTAGGCAGGGGGGGGTTTGCTCAAGGACTGCAGACAATGAGGTTCGAACCCAGAACCTCCAGCGTTCAATTCAAGTGCTAAAAATAAGTGCTTGCCATCGGCTGCACTAGACCGTCCTCCTCTGTCCGTGACTCCACAGGGCGTGTTCATAAGGATGTCCAAACACCCCTCCTGCTTCAGGCTCACAGGAGACATGCTCTCTGATTGGACAGAGGGCGAGGGGAGGCGGGTCCTCTTCAGCGGCTCGGTGGCCGAGCTGTGCCCGCTGGCGCCCAACAACGTGAACACTATGGCAGCGGTCGCCGTGGCAGCGGGAACCCTGGGCTTCTCCGGTGTGCGCGGGGAGATCGTGTCGGATACAGCGTGGGTCTTCGCAAAACACAAAACGTCATCGACACGACGACGCAGTGTCACGCTAAAAAACACCATGCAAAAATGAGTCTTCCTCGACGCGTGTGACTGACAGGCTGAGCGACTGCCACCTGGTGGAGGTGGAGGTGAGCGGGGCCTGCGGCTTCTCGGTCCGCACGCTGAGGAGGAACCCCGCCCGGCTGGGGGCGGTGACAGGCAGCGCCACCTACAGCTCCTTCTGGCAGAGTCTGTTGGGTGAGCCTTGCTCCTCTCTCTCCCTTTGTGTTCGCGCCTCTATGTTTTGTTGTGGCACACGATGAGAAACATGACCTTTGTCTTATTTGTCATTTGAATCTGAGTCTCATCTAGCAAAGTCAATCTAATATCACTCTCTAGCTTATAGGGGGTGTGGTTGGTGGCTGGTTTAAAGGGGCCCTGTTAAACCACTAGGTGTGAGCGTGGATGCAACCATTCCAAGCTGTTTCACAATTGTCATTGTGACAACGTGACATCACAAGTGGGAGTGTCCACCCAGCTGTACGATGACGAGCTGGCCTACCCAGTGGAGTGTACCAACTGGTAAACTGATATAGTCAGCATACGTCTAAGTGGACGCTCCATCTTCAATTTTTGTCACATTATAATTTTTGTAATGTGACTGAAGCTCCCACCAGCAGAATAATCAGCCCGACACGGGCCATGTGAGGCTGTTTAAACCAGTTACCAAGCACACACACACACGCCGTACATGTAAATACACAGACCCATATATTAGTCATATTTACATTTCTGTATTTCAAATGTTCTGATACAGCTACATTTGGGAGTGTCTGTGAAAGCTAGCCTGGACTCTCCATCCTGAGCAATGCTTTCTTGTCTTCTCCCCCCATTCTCTCCCCCTCTCTCTAGTCTGCGAAGGGCACGGTGGGAGAGTGTACTTGTGCTGACGTCTCGGCCCTCGGATCAAAGGCTGCGGACGCGAGGAAAGTCTCCACCCGAGTCTCTGCCGCCACTTCATTCCGCACCCTCGCACCATTCACTGTTTGCACGCAATCGACAAACTCTATAATCCTCTAATGCAAGACGCACGGACTTCGGGGAGTGACATACGAGACTCAATATGCCTCATAGCTAGCGAATCTGTTGTCATTAAAAACACACTTCAAAGCAAAAAGGAAGCAGAGCATCATTGTTGTTTGTAGTAAACATAGTGTGCATATAGACTTTATTTGTATTCATCTGGTGCAATATTTCAACAAAAGACAGTATCAACACAGTGCATATGCTGCTGGTTAAAACCAAATCTCCACACACACACGCACACACACACTTTCCCTCCAATAACGGACAGTGACAACAATACACCTTAAAAACATGGCACACCACAGCCACTTGAAGAGACACTCCCGTTCCAGATCACCCGCTCCACCTTCCACCCGTAATAAATACTGACTTGCCCGGCCCTACTGACGACCACACCGATGACACCCGCTCAGGCGGGCAGGAGTGTGAGGTCGAGTGAATCACGAGGGTCTTGACAGCATGAAGACTCCAAAAACTAAACAGAAACACACAGTGCTGGGGATCTTCGTGCAGAAGACAAACCAGTGATCCAACACATACAGCAAGAGGGGTCTGAGGCAGTACGTGATTGACAGTATGTGTGTGCATTTAAAAACCAAAAATCCTCCTGCCACCACTCGGGAGACGAACACAGTTATAAAACAGTGTTGTGGTTATTATTATTTTTTTCAGTCACCTAGTCAAGCTAGTAGCTATGCTAGGGAAGGTCTCTTGAGGCTGTGCAAAGTTCTGAATGAACACTACTCCTTGTGGTTAACCTCTGCTGCTGCGACTACTTGCAACTAAATCTATAGGTTCTCCGTGACCAAAACCAAACTCGCTCAGGTGCTAAATACTAAATATTTATTCACCAAGAGCCCTTAACGTTAGTCGTAAACCACGTTTCAAACCGCTGCTGCTACGTCAAACTTTTGATCATCGATCGGCAGTGTTCGGACAATACTTTAACAATAAGTATCCCACAGTGACTTGGCCTCCGCACGTTGGGACGACGTATTGCAATCTGGCTATTATGCTCCTTTCACATATCCCCACCCATGGACATCAGAAAGCATTTTCATTACAAAGGGTTTCACTGAGTGCGTGTGTGCGTGTGCGTGTGCGTGTGTGTGTGTGTGTGTGTGTGTGTGTGTGTGTGTGTGTGTGTGTGTGTGTTTCCCAGCACTGCCCCGCTATGCTGCCTCTGGTTAGATGATGGGGCATGAGTGGCTACCTTAAGAGAGTCATAGTTACTCCCGCCGTTTACCCGC
>OMOU01000022.1:1024-13965 GCA_900312585.1 Malacocephalus occidentalis
ATGTGGAAGCTATGCTAAGCTATGCTATGACATTGATATGGTATGTCTTCTTCTACACCAGTACACCTGCAGTGCAGTGACACAACACTGCCCCCTGTGGACCAGGGAAAAACAAGGGAAGTAGACAAACTACGCAACCATTTATAATAAAATGACTACATTCAAAGGTCATTACCCATCCCTACATTAATTGCAATGCTCATATCTTTTTTGCACAGTAAAATAGTCCAGTCTTAATCTGTACGGGTGTACAGGCATGGTGTTAGCTGCGACAATAAAGACGGGGGGTTGTCCGTCCGGTAATTATAAATTATTATTATTATTATGTTCCCACAACACCTGGTAAGGACTAAGAAATAAGTCTGATGGCTGATGGCAATGCTGATTTTAATTTTACTTTTTTTTTTTAAAGAAACTCCAAGGAAATTGACCCCTTGGTGCCAGGATGTTAGGGTCCACTTGTGCAGCTGGGAGCTCTCAATGGGCTCATGTGGTTTAGCAGAACTGTGCATATTTCACAAAACATGACCCAAAGAACCACTTCACTGGCTCAAGTCTTGCCTTGCCACGTAGAAATGTAACCCTTAAGATAATACTGTAATGTCAGCCAACACTGTTTTGTACTGTGTTGTACCTCATAACAATGTATTCCAATAGTCAGAAATTGACAGTGAAAACACGTGTTGTGAACGTGGCCCAGGGCACTCACCATATCCCTTGGTGAAGACGTCCTTGGCAGACTTTCCAAGGTCAACGTATGTCGGTGGTACAGCCATTATCTGCAAAAAGAGGAGAGGGCGAAAGGAGAGCCAGGGGTGGACGTGTGAGTGAGCAATGTAGAGGAATAGAGATCAATGACTGAGTGGTTCCCTTTAAAAAGTGAAAATATATGAATGATCTCTCCGATATGGCAGAGCTTGGTCCCAGCAAAACTCAACGGTGACACAGCAGCTTGGAGAAGGGGTGCCGTCGCCATAGCAACAGATTGATACAATGAGAGAGGGCCAAAGAGCAGCGCTGGTAAAAGAAATACAAAAAAGGTGTGTTGAGACACCACTAATCCTTCATGCTGCTAGATCGAACGTTGTGGTCGAGCATGGCAAGCTTAAGGGCGCCATCACACCTATAGGTCAGTAGACTGGCGATTCAGGGGGGTCAAGTTCACAGCGGATTTGTTTGACAAACCAAACACCTCGCACCCAGAGGTAAACTTAACATACGGCTTCCTGGTTTTCAGACAACTGGGTGCAATTTTATTACATTTTGTTTTAGTACTGCTTTGGGGTCGCTACAAATTGTGGATTTTAGAAGAAAGAGTATGGAAGGCTGTCGAGACAGAGTTGTCGTCCTGACCCGCAACATCATTTTTGTTTAAGAAAACAACGGAGGAGGGAGGAGTTATCGTGTCTCGCATGAATGCACCCAAAGGTAGGAGCCTGGACACCAACGATTTACTCAACAGAAGGCAAACTCAAAATAGTTCGTAGTGCCATCTAGACAGGCAAGATCTTTGTTTTTTTTTGCCAAAAGTTCACTCACAGTTGAGTGCTGATGAAAGCAGATCCTTCACAAACCTTGACCGCAGATTGGTTGTGCAATACATACCCATTTCTTTCAGATAGTTTTCAATTGAACATGCCTATCAGGCCCACGTGGAAAATTAACCCTTTTGTCTGCGAAGCCATCTATATAGACACAAGATAATACTGGAATTCATTGCCAAACTTGGATGGATTTTTTTCCAAATCTGTGGATACAAAGATAAATGCGTATCCAATGCTAATGCTATTGTGCGTTATCTATTCCACATAAAGGATTGGAAATGTACAGCCTATAATAAAAAGGAAATGTTCTGCTCTAACAGAAGCAAACCCATTCTCCTTTCTCACAGTTTACAATGAGGTATGACACAACTCTTGTGCGAAATAGACCTTATACGGACGCCATTTTATTCTTCTACACTTCTTTTCAGGCCCCACCTGAGACAGAAGTTGGCTTCTTCAGGCATGTGTTCGTTCAGGTTGGGTAAACCAACCAGGTGCACAGAAGCTCACCCTTTCTGTTCCTTGTGGAAACATGGACACACTTGCTCAAATAGCTAAATAAATCCTCCTTCCTCACCCTTTAACACAAAAGTAGCGAAGAAACCCCCAGGAGGCCCCCCATGTGGTGAGATACTAAAACCGGTCTGTAATCTTTCCAGACACACAGTACTGTCACATAGGTAGTATTTGAATTGTGCTTCATTTAAAGAGAAGGTCATGTGTTGCTGGCCAACATGTACATTGTACACGCAAGATCCACAACCATCTTTAGCCTAAAATCTAACTGACACGGTGTCCTGGTCCAGTCCACCGAACAGGCCAGACATGGACACCGTGCCCTGGTGCAGTCCACCGAGCGGGCCAGACATGGACACCGTGTCCTGGTCCAGTCCACCGAGCGGGCCAGACATGGACACCGTGTCCTGGTCCAGTCCACCGAGCGGGCCAGACATGGACACCGTGTCCTGGTCCAGTCCACCGAGGACACTGTGTCCCGATTCAGTCCACCGAGGACACGGTGTCCTGGTCCAGTTCACCGAGGCCAGACATGGACGTCAAGGTGGTGTGTCCACTGCTAGCATAGCCTGCTACAGATTAAAGCTAGCACGCTGCGTGGTGGCGGACCGGCGGGGCCTAGCCGGGGGTCTGCGGGGAGAATAACGCTGCGTGTCGGTCAACTGGGGAAATAAAGCCGTCTCGATAGGACCGATGAATCGCGGAATGGCTGCGCTTAGAGGACGTAGCGTCCGGACTAACGTGGGCACTACGGCGGGCCTCGGAGCATCCCTTTCCACTATCCGTGCGCCGCGTCCCGCATGGCGCTTGCGGGGCCGCCGCGACACGGAAACCCGCGGACGCTAGACCCCGCGGCGTGCCGTCTATTTGGCGACGCGGCGGGACACTAGTATGGCGCATTTCCACATACCTGTCAGCGGGTTCCGAGCCTGTCCGACGGGGGTCTGGTCAGCCGCACGAAGGGAGGAGTGAAGGGAGAAGGCGCGGCGTCACACGCTACGAGAAGTCACGCAGCACCCGCCAGCCACGCCCTCTTGAGTCATCCGGGGCACGCATGCGCAGTAGGCTCGGGGCTTCACGCGGCCAAGTTGCGGTGGAGTAGTGCTGCGGCTGACCCTGGGACTGCGGCTGACCCGGGGACGGGAGCTGACCCGGGGACGGCGGCTCAACCAATCTCGACCCATTCAGTCTTTATCACGACATCGATGGCTTGCTGAATAGCTGCAGTCAGAGTGATTAGGCCTGGCCTACTATTATGGAGGACAGACCTGAAAATAATCCAGATGCTATGAGACATGTGGATGTGTCTGGATGTGTCTGCTCCAAACAAAACAAGTCAACACATTTACGTTTACTTTTTATTTCTGGATGGTTCAATATGCATATGGTAAGGAAGGAGACTTATTAATCATAATAATCATAATTATAATAATAACCCATCATGATCATCATAATAATTCCCATAAAGAGATAAATTGTTCATTTGTTTCAAATTGGCTTCACGATTTGTTCGAACAACGTTCTGTTCACAACCGATCAACGCTGAACCCAATTGGCGTCACCTCGTGTGTTTCCTAGTATTTCTATTGATGGTTTTTCTCGACACTGGAGCAAGAGGGAGGCTGCTGTAATACATGTTGGCCGCTTGGCGGCACTGTCGTCAACAATGTGCTGTGTTTCCAGGGGACGTGGCTCTATGGTATTCATGTGTCAAGACGTCAAATATCTGAAATGAACCTGAGGCCTTATTTGAATAAATACTGATTGTGTTGAATAAATGGACTGATTTACTTAATGTACGAATTGTTAGTGTTGCCCATAGCACCCTGTAGAACAAGAAGTGTGATTGACGCCCGGGGCTCCAAGGGTCATGGGACTGTCATGTTACGTTGGAATAATGGTCGACCAGCCATGTTTCCATGTTCACATCGTTGTTATTTGTGGTGTGTGATGTGCGTGTATTCATCCGTTCATTATCTGTGTGTTAAGTACTTTATGTTCATGTTGGTCCAAGGTGACCCCCAGTCAGTGGTAATTAAACGGGTGGCTGTTGAATAAAATATTCAATCGATACGAGTTGCCAATTGCAGTGGTTCATTTCTCCCAATGCATCGGATATGGCCTCCCATATATGATGTACAGAATCTAATGTTGAACTCAAACCAAACCCCATTATTCATGAGTTTTAAAAGTGCTTTCACATGGCAGATGAGAACAGATAGCCCATTCTTTTTGCCGTCATTTTGTTTCAGTTATTTCAAGACACACACTTTCCGTCAGTCTGCTCTTTCTTGTTGTAATGCTATTGCATCACGATCGTGATCTCTGGCATTCTATTTAATCAGAGACGAGCAGCCTGCGTGTCGCCTGCTAGTCGCCTTCAGACGCGGCCAAAAGACATTCTTGGTTCATCCTGAAGTCATATCTGGTGCTGCCGGATGAAAGGCCTCACCCACTGCCAGCCCCTTCCAGCAGACACAAACACAACACAAAATGTTCATCAACTGGCCCGCCATCCACAGTGTAAACACCAGAAATGGTAAACAGATGCTGTAATTTACAACATGTGGATCAATGAAGCACTATGTCATTTTTCTTTACGTTTGTTTTTTTTTTATTCAGTGGTTCAAATATGGTCCAAAACCTGGCTTTCCCACTTCCCCCCAGCCCCTCAGCTATCTGGTCTTCCTCTTTTCTTGCTTGTGAGTGGATGACTTCACTCATCACTGTTTTCCAGCTTCTAGAAAGCAGCTCTACCCATCCTCTCCTCATGCGTACACTGTGGTGCTCCAGCCTTTATAGCAGAGGGAGCTTCTAGAATGATTTGATTTCTCTGTTTATTTGTGCTTATTAAATGGCACATTAAATGAGAGTGAAAAAAATGTCAGATGACAAACCATGTACCTAGGAGGTACATGGAGGTACTGGAAATAGAGACAACAGGAACAATTCGATTTACAATACAATGAGAATGAATCAACCATGTATTAATGGAGATATTTATCTTTGTAGGTTTGAAACAGTTTCTAAGACAAAGATTACAAAATAGATTTTAAGAGAATGCAGCACCCCAATAATAAACCAGTTAGACATGTTTTCACCCCTGTGTCTTCTGGTTCACAAACAATGACATTGTGCATTGTTCATTTGAATACTTGTCCCTCCAGCCTGCCTCATGTATTGAAAGACATTGCACAATTCCCACAGATTTGTTGTACAATAAATTAAGTGATTGTTTCTGCTAAATTATTTTGAGAGCTTGCACAGTATATATGTAATTATATTGTATATTTTTATGAGTGTGAAATGTACCCTTCCTGTCTGAACTGCACAATAAAATGTCAAACCCTATACTGCGGTCAGAGCAGCAGAGGAGAGAGGCTATGACTCACCCTGCCCTGTGTGTGTGTGTCTCCATGGATGGAGGGATGCTGTGGAAGTTATTGCGCTGTTGAAGATCTCTATCTGTCCAAGGAAACAGTTTAACAGTCATACCCCCCTACAACGGAGAGATGTGGGCTGATACCACAAACCCCTGTGTGTGGCCACCTGTTCAGCTCCACTTCTGCGTGTGAAACAGAGGTGATGGTAGAAGCCTAAAAGTCACCCATAGAGAACTTTGCTGACAATCTGACAAAAGAAGCCGATGATGCTGTCTCATCATGCCAGACCTTTAAAAAGAAGGCTATTAGCTATTTAGAAATAAATACAATAAAAATGTTTTTTATGTCGAGATTTAGTGTATGATACAATTGGCACTATTAACCATTAGAATGCTTTGAGAATGATTTATTTGCACAATAAGAAAATATACAAAGTAAGGGAAATCTAAAATAGCCTGTTGATTCCCCCCCAGCCTGCCGTAATTATCTACACTGACCTCAAACAGATGTCGCGTTACATTGCCCTAAAAACAGTTTCCCAATCTGAGCCGTTATGTCTCCACCACGCCCCCACCAAGTGATGGCCTTGATTCTGAGTCTGACTCCGTTCATCTTTCTAAGAAGCATGGTTGGCCAATAGGTAGGGTACGCACAGCATATACATTTTAGATACCATGTGAATAGTTTAATTGAATTAATTGTTGGGACTGTGTACTTTCATGCCACCAACTACGTCGTAGGTCAACTACGAGGAAAGGTCCCATGGTGACTCAGCTAGCCACTACAAATTGACACAATATGTCAAGTGGCTAGTTAAACGTATTTTTCTCTGAACCTGAGAAAGCTTAGGATTAATTCACAGCTACCAATGATTATCACTGTGAGACCGCAGGTTTGGCAGCGAGCGAGAGAGAGATCGAGCTGGTGGCTTGGCATGCTATTCCATTGGAAACTGAACAACACTGAACGACCTTGCATTGTGGGGCACATCCAGCTGAAACCTGTCACAGAGCCTCAAGCACACACACAGATACACAACAATACCTAATCTTGTAATCAACGAGGCCCCTCGCGTGGTCGACCTCCGGTGCCTCCTGCACATCACAGGCGCTAAAGTATATGTCTCCGTCCTCCTCCTCATCAGCTAGTAGTCGCTTTACGAAGCACGCACACACCTAAGGTCTGCATGCATGGAGCCAATTAAATCTCATTACATGACCACCCGCCATTTGGCAAGCTTTATTGATCCTGCCTGCCTCTTTAATTGATTGGAAACTTATCAATGGATATTTAGTAGTTAGCTTGCTGCTACACACCACTCATGTAGCTTTTCAGGGTTACTCCAATAAAGGACTGTAGCATAGTCACAGGAGCCACAATGCCACATACGTGGCTTTAGCTTGGGGCTCCTCCAAGGACACAGGCTGGTTGTGGTGTTTGAAGTTTGGTTTATTGTGAAGTTGTAGGTGAAGAAAATGGTACGGAGCAGATGGAATGGTGCTAGCTAGCATGCTAGAGCTCTCCCCAGTGTGTGCTGGTGGCTGACTTAACCTGTGGTGCACTGATTAGCCAATGCACCACAGGCTTGCAGCCCCACCCCCCCAGACTAACTGGGCCAGGTGTGGCCAATTAAGCCAGCCACCAACGACACACACCAAACATTTCCACAAGGACACAAGCAAGATGGTGAATTATCTGGTTTATTGCAGTAGAGTTTGTAGAGTGAATGGACAGAGCAGATGCTAACAGCTCCTCCTCCAGTGTGTGTGTGCTTTAACCTGCTTTAACCTGTTTGCACTGATTTCTCAGTGCACCTCAGGTGTGTAGACTCACCCAACCCCAAACTCTGACTGGGCCAGTTGAAGCTGTTTAAACCAGCTTCCAAACACACACACTCCACAGTAAAATATCGTGGCGAGATTGGCCTTTGGGGAAAAATGAAGACTGAGAGATTTTAATTAACCAATCTTATGAAAATGCCAGCCGATGCGAGTCAGTGAGTCGAGTCCATCACGACTTCCTTGAAATGGGTGGCGGATGGCCTCGATGATCTCAGTGGAGGGAGGAATGGTTGGTCCTGTAAATGGTGGCCATGGTGATATCCCGGCGATGATGGAGGTTGGTCTGGGTGATGAAGCACCACATGATCTGTGATGGCTTGTTGGTCCGTCCTCTCTATCTCAATTTAAAATGGCAAGTTAAGGTTGAGTTAAGTGTATTTAACATGTATTGTCGAATAAGAACCACTTCCTTTGTGGCCTTTTGAGCACATTTAAGATGAGAAAAAGTATTTTCACTGAGCTTGAAGATAAGTCAAGAAATTGGATGTTGTGTAATGTGTCAAGCAGAACATTTGGCTGTGGGGAAAATCTTCCACAACACAAGAGTCTGATCATTTAAGTCTAGCATACAGACACATCCACACACACAAAAACATGTGTGGCTGTGTGTGTGTGTGTGTGTGTGGTGTGGGGTGTGGTGTGGTGTGTGTGTATGGTGTGGTGTGTGTGTGTGTGTACTGTATACTGTATACAGTATATGTCATGAAGTGGAAATATGGTTTCACAACAGGCTAGCTGGTCTGGAAACAGGTATGTTCCTATCTTTGTACTGAATGTCCCCAGTGTGCTGAAAGACACACTGGGGACAATAACAAAATCTGTGGTTTTCACATTTCCTCTCCATAATAAAATCTGCCATAACTTTTCCCAGAGGAATACTTTGAGCCATAGAGTGTGTATGTGTGTGTGTCACTCCTCAGAATGATAGATGTGAATGGAAAACCCAGTGTGAAGACACCATGGCGGCCATATCAGATGGATGTCAACAGCAACAACAAAAGCATTCAGTGTGTGTGTGTGTGTGTGTGTGTGTGTCTTTAACTCTGTGTCTGTTTGTGTGTACAAAAATTAAGAAACCCAACAAAAAGCAGGCATACACGATGACACATTTGGTCGCCATCATCAACACAGACCTATAATCTTCCACAATTGGGAATCAACCAAGACAAATGAGATTGTACTGCAACCCCATGGTCCCATCCCTCTAAATCATGACCTCTGAGCGGCGCGGAGGCCTGGGAGACAACACGGTTTGTTTCTGAGTGTATGGATGATATACTGTGAGAGAGCCCGCTGTGACAGGGCCTGGGATCGCTGCACCACCACAGGCTCCAGCGTCTGCAGATCTGGGCTTGGCCCCCGTCTCCTCGCCACCCAGCTTAGCACCCGGATGACAAGGTCCTGGGTGGCTTCTATCTCTCTTTATGTGTGGAGAGAGATAAAGGAGGCAAGGTGCCCTTCATATGATCGGGACAGAGCTCCGGGTTGTAATTACTACGCTAAAATAAAAAGAAAGAGTGACAGACAGACAGAGGAGAGTAAGAAAGAACAAATCAAATGGAGAAAAAGCAAGAGAAGAACATAAAGCATGGACACCTAACCCTGCCGAGTCAGTACATTACATATTCAATACGTAATACTATGTGTAATACAATACTTCTGGTTTCATAGGCTATGTTCCCCATTCCTATATTTTTGAGAACACTTGATGTGTTTATTATGTATATTGTGCCATCCTCAATATTGACAGCTGTAGAGAATATACACATCTCTATATGTTGGCCTCTCTCCTAGGTACTGTGTCCTGCCATGTCAGTGTCTCTGTACCGACTGGCCCTGGGGGGGATGTCCATGTGACAGCACCGGGACTCAAAAGGAGAGGAGGGAACACAGGTGGAGCGCTTGGGTCGCCGCAGTGCGCTGGACCGGGAAGGAAAGATGGCAGGATCATGCGGAATAGTCTTCAATCAGTTACATCCGGATGGCCCATTGGTTTAATAAGGAAACTCAAGGTTCTTGGTTGGGTGCTGCCACTCCGTCCCTCGCCAGCGTTCTACGATGGGGAGAGTAAACACGTGAATATATACATTATATATATGATCAGGCTCATCCCCTGCGTCAATCTCAGCCATTTTGCTGCTCAGCTCCCCTTCTTTCACAACCATCACAGGACAACACAGGCCGCTCACAGGCCCCTCACAGGCACCTCACAGCCAGAGGCATCGTTTGGTTTGGATTAGCGCAATTAACCCACCTCTCCCTGTGTCACACACACACGCACACACGCACACACACACTCACACACACGCACTCACACACACACACACTCACACACGCACTCACACACTCACACACACACACACTCACACACACACTCACACACACGCACTCACACACACACACACTCACACACGCACTCACACACTCACACACACACACACTCACACACGCACTCACACATTCACACACTCACTCACATACGCACTCACACAAATGCACACACACTCACTTTGGTGTGAAGTTGAGGGTAAAAGTACATGAAATACAGCTGATTGACTTTTAATGTATGCTATATGATATTCAATTATAAATGTCCTTCTATACACTAAAGACAAATGTGTAGAAAATGAATGCATTGTCTGATAATTACTGCAGCAATATTGTATTTATATTAAAGAAGTGGATCCACCTATAAGCCAACACATCTACTGCAGCTCATGTCAGTAGACCTCGGCAGACAAACTGCTTCCATTACAAACTGATTTAGACCGGATTTCTAGTGAACTCAAGAGTCTGGAAAAACAGAAGTCCATTTGCTAGCCTCCAGAGGCAATCCAAGAGCCTCAAGTTCCTGCCATCTAGATTGTATCCATGTGGCCGAAATCATGATCAATGTGATGTGTGAGTATGTAATATAGTCGTGTTCGAACCTTTATAAAATGCTGGTTGAATCCCCAGGGTGTTCAGTTTCACAGACTTCTCTCTGCAGGGTTTGGGGGAAGTGAGAGGAGGGTTGAATGAGGGATCAAACCCACATGGGCAAAACCATTTCTCAAAGAGTGGTTCGATCGTGTAGCTTCTACTGTTTAGTAGAACTAACTCACCAGACTCTCCCCTCAAAGATGAACACAGAATACAAAGATGAAGTCCTAACTTTTTTGGCCATTTAACAATTGGGTTTGAGGCCCTTAATGAAGATCACATGCTAAATAAATGCCTAGGCAATGGAAACAATAATTTAATAAAAGATGTTTTCTGGGGCATTTTTAGATAGAACTGCAGTTTTATAACTTTAAATGTGAACAAGAAAAGCAGACAATTTGATCATAGTCTTTAGTCAGCCTATCGTCATTAAATTTAAACATTACTGTGAATAACAAACTGTTTGCTACAATGTTAAATTAATGTCACAAAAGCTCAGCAATATGATTTCTTAAATACATGTACATAATCTCCTGATGTGCACCACTGGAGGGATGGGGCAAATGATCCATCTTCCTCGTAGCTCAGCAGATCAGCCTCCCGCACCATCTTCCCAAAGAAAGAGTGCATCAACAAGACACAGAACCACATGCAGTCAAATACTTGAAGATGGGCCAAAATACATTTACAACTTAAATAACATTGAAAAAAATAAAACAGAGTGAGAGAGGAGAGAGAAAAGAAGCGAAAGAGCAAAATGAGAGAAAGCAGTATGGGGAGGAGGCCATGTTAGATCAGCTGTCTTGTTGACGCTTCTATCCTCCCTGGGAGAAATAAGGATAATATTAATATTAATCATAATTACAATAATCATCATCATCACCTTATCGTGGTGGGGGGTTTGGGTGCCCCAGTGAACCTGGGAGCTGTGTTGTCCGGGGCAATAGCCCCTGGTAGGGTATCCCAAGGCAAAGTGGTCCCAGGGGAGGGGCCAGACTAAAAGCGATTCAAAGACCCCAATATGAAAAGGCTTTCTACGAACAATGTCACCTTGCCCAGACAAGGGAAACCGGGGCCCCCTCCTGGAGCCAGACCTGGGAGGGGAGCTCGTTGGCGAGCGTCTGGTGGCCGGGCCTGGATCCACGGGGCCCGGCAAAGAGGCAACGAGGAGCGGCATCCCTGTGGGCCCACCACCTGCAGGGAGAGTCATTGGGGTCGGGTGCGTTGTAAACTGGGCGGTAGGCAAAGGCGGGATCCTGGGTGCGTGGATCCCCGGCATCGCCGACTGGTTCTAGGGACGTGGAACGTCACCTTGCTGGCGGGAAAGGAGCCGGAGATGGTGGAGCGGTACCAACTAGATATGATTGGGCTTACCTCCACGCGCAGCACCGGTTCTGGAACCAAACTCCTGGAGAGGGGCTGGACTCTCTACTTTTCCGGAGTTGCCCAAGGTGTGAGGCGCCAGCCGGGTGTGGGGGGTACTCACAAGTCCCCGGCTGAGTGTTGCTGTGTTGGAGTTTTCCCCGGTGAACGAGAAGGTCACCTCCATGCAATTGCAAGTCGCTGGGGGGAAGGCTCTGACTGCTGTGTGTGCCTATGCACCAAACAGCAGTTCAGAGTATCCGGCCGTCTTGGAGTCCTTGGAGGGCATCCTGGAAAGGGTGCCATCCAGGGACTCCATAGTTCTACTAGGGGACTTTAACGCGCACGTGGGCAACGATGGAGAAACCTGAAGGGGGGTGATTGGGAGGAACGGCCTGCTCGATCTGAACCAGAGTGGTGCTTTGTTGTTGGACTTCTGTGCTAGTCATGGACTGGCCATAACAAACACCATGTTCGAATATAAGGTCGCTCATAAGTGTACCTGGTACCGGAACACCTTAGGCCAAAGATAAATGATTGACTTTGTTGTCGTATCAGCAGATCTGTGGCCGCATGTTTTGGACACTCGGGTAAAGAGAGGTGCAGAGCTGTCAACTGATCACCACCTGGTGGTGAGTTGGATCAGATGGCGGAGGAGGCTGCCGGACAGACCTGGTAAACCCAAGCGGGTGAACTGGGAACGTCTGGTGGATGCTGAAGGCTCTAGACATTGTGGGGCTGTTGTGGCTGACACGCCTATTCAATGTCGCGTGGGGGTCGGGGACAGTACCTGTGATCACACTGCTCAGCCTCCCCGGGAAAGTTTATTCCAGGGTGCTGGAAAGGAGGCTCCGGCCGATTGTTGAACCTCAACATCAGGAGGAGCAATGTGGTTTCCATCCTGGCCGTGGAACAGGGACCAGCTCTTTACCCTTGCAGGGTTGTTGGGGGGGGGGCATGGGAGTTTGCTACATGTGCTTTGTGGACTTGGAGAAGGCTTATGACCGTGTCCCCTGGGAAATCCTGTGGGGGGGTACTGCGGGAGTATGGGGTGCTGGGGCCGTTAGTACGTGCCATTCGGTCCCTGTACAAACAAAGTGAGAGCTGTGTCCGTATTCTCGGCACAAAGTCAAGCACGTTCTCAGTGGGTGTTGGGCTCCGCCAAGGTTGCCCCTTGTCACCAATTCTGTTTGTGATTTTCATGGACAGAATCTCAAGGCGTAGCCGAGGTGAGGAGAGTGTCCGGTTTGGGGACCTCAGAATTGCATCCCTGCTCTTTGCAGACGATGTAGTTCTGTTGGCTACATCAGACCGTGACCTCCAGCATGCACTGGGGCGGTTTGCAGCCGAGTGTGAAGCGGTCGGGATGAGTG
>OMOU01000026.1:0-11348 GCA_900312585.1 Malacocephalus occidentalis
CTACTCACCCAGTAAGAGTTGATCGCTTACCTTTCCCATGATTTTGCGACCGTTCATGGCTGTGAGTGCAGCAATAGCGTGTCTATGCTCATAGAACTCCACAAAGCAGTAAGGATCATTTCCCGCCGTCTGCAAAGTCAGAAAAGACGTACAGAAGTCAAATTGTGCCTTTTTTTTTTTTTGCATTTCATTCATTGACCAGCGTGTCTCATCCACGTTTATTTGTGGCACCAGTAGCTCAGGAGAGGTAGAGTGGAATTGCCTGGCGACCGGAAGGTTGCTGGTTCGATCCCCGGCTCTGCCTACTGAGACATCTCTGAGGAAGACACCCGTAACCCCAACTGCTTCTGACGCGCTGGCTGTGACCATGCATGGCTGACACTGCTGTCGGTGTATGGATGTGTGTATGAATGGGTGTATGTGAGGCAATATTGTCAAGCACTTTGGATAAAAGCGCTACGTAAATGCTATGCATTTACCATTAATTAGTCAGTCTCAAAGTGCTTCACAGGCCCACATTATACACAACACCCCCCCACCACCCCTTAAGGGACCCCTATTTTACCACCAGGCGTGAATGATTAGCCATTACAAGTAATTTCAAAATTGTCATGTTGCATCACAAGTGGGAGTGTACACCCAGATGCATGATGACTAGATCCGTCGACCAGCCTACGCAACGTAGACTGTACCAACTGGTAGGCTTATCTACCTATCCATCCATCAATCATACATCGGAGTGGACACTCCCACTTTTGACTCACTCAGAGGTTAGTCACAGTGCAATTTTGAAACGGCTTGTCACGTTTTGCTCACACTCAGGCCTGGTGGTAAACAGAGAGGCCCTTTGAGGTCCAATTATACTTTGGCACGGAACAGCCACCACATAGATATTCCCCCGGGGCCATCACCGCTGGTTACATGTACCTCTCCAAAAATGTAACTACCCGAGAAGGCGACAGAAATGCCTCGTCTCTTCCAGCCGGTTCATTTTGACAGACCCATGGGGGACATCATCTTCACAATCTTAAAGATCACCAGATGTGAGTCAGTCATGTGTTTTAGCAGACGAGGTTTAGAATACAGTAGAGAGAGGGACGCCGACAAGCCTAGAGCAGCTCGTTAATGCAGACTTATAATGTGGCCTTTAGAAGGGTAAAGAAAATGATTCTGCCCCAAAAAACCTGGTGGGAAATGAATAAATGGCAAGAGACCAAAAGACAATAACGAATCCTGCCTTCCAGTAATTGCTAGGAGGGAAACTACCAAACAGGCAGACATATAATTATAATACTCAGTCAATTATATTACTGTTGTTGCTGTATTGCAGCTCATACAAACGATGGCGGGGCGTAAACAAGTGACAATTATATACCATGTGGTTTACAACCTCCATAACATGCATGTGCGATTCACATTCAGGGATATCCATCACCCAAGCAACCTTGTCAAGGACGCAAACCAATAAAAGCCATCCACCAAGCACCTCATTTCAACTCAGTTGAATTCTGTTTCTGCAACACTTCTGGCTAACTCCACCACAACACATGAACATCCCCAGTGTTGTTAAGAACGTACACTGAGCCCAGTGTGACATGTATGAGGAGCAGGCCACACTAGGCACCCGAACCAGGCATCATTTGACACATTAGTCTTGGTGGCTTACGTCTGCTATCATTTTACAGCTCTTGCAGGGTCCAATTTGGCCGAACACCTCCACGATTAGGGCCTCCGTCACGTCCCTGGACAGGTTCCCCACGTACCTGGACGGAGACAGGGGGGTGGACATTAACCCCTAGATAATGATAATGATGATGATGATGAGTGGACCGGATCAGGCTGTAGCGCGCGCACACACACACAACGGCAGTTTCTTGTAGCGAGTAAACACGTAACCTCACGTCCGCGGAGGTTACGGCGTAGATTCGCCGCAGATAGAAATACATACAAAACACCCGAAAACACAAATAGGCCTTTAGGCTACGAACAGAGTCGCGTAAACGACAGACATTAGGCCTAACAAACACGGCGTTTGTAGAACTAAGGTGAATATTTGTCCGGATACTTGCGCGGCGCTATCATAGGTGCGCTGCAAATACTCCACCAAAACACGCTAGTCTGAATAGTACTCACTAGAGCGCAGTACTACGCGGTATGTTAACAATTACACTTACAATGTCTTGGGCTGCTCCTCGTCCATTTTATCACAACCTACGGGCTACAAGCGCAAGAATCCTGAGTACAAATCCACGACTGTCGTGGATATTCAACGCGCTTTTGTTTTTCGAATGGTGTGTGTTTGTGTTTTAATGGCCGCTGGTGAATAAACGGCGGTTCCGAGTCGACCCCGTTGTGTTGTGAACTGAACTCCACAATGAACAAAAGCGTGCGACAAAGATGGCGGCGCGGGGGGAGCAGAGCGGCCGGCGCACGCGCACCGGCGCGCCGAGCAGCCTGTGAGCCGCGTGGATGCGCACGCAACCCCGTGGTTTTGTTGTTGTTGTTGTTGTTGTTGAGCGATGCGTTACGATGCGCTCGACTTCACGCATTTTAATGTTGTATCGTAACGATGCGTCAAACCGATGGAAACAGGCGCAGTGAAACGCCACAGATCGTGATCGGTCTGCACCGGATATGACGTTGAACACAATTGTAGGACTTGCTCAATGAATTGCAATTTAATTAATTGCTTAATTAAATGCTTAAGTATTCTGACTGGCCCCAGATTATACTCAATATATAGCCCATATTTCCAAAAATATCTTATAACGACAATCTATTGTATAATATAATATGGGTGGTTGGATTGCTATATTATCTGTGTGAATTCCTCCAGAAATAAGCACGGGTGAAACATGTTGGTTGAAACAATGTCAGCGTGGCAGTCAAATTGAAATGACTGTGCTATGAATAACAGTTTTTCCACAACTTAAAAATAACAGGGTCAAGGGTTAACATGGGTTGTGTGGATAGTGGTATATGGGGACCCTGTAAAATTAGCTAGTAAACAGCACCCAGCTATTTATGTGTACTGTTGAAATGTCAAATATATACATGTCTAAAAACATGTCCAATAATGTTTTTGAAGACAACACAAAACTTAGAAATGTGTATGAATGCTTTTTGACACACACTCACACCAAACAGTTGTGTTCTAACAAAGGCAAAGACCAACATCAGAACTACCTAATACGCTTTGGCATGTATGCTTCAACATAATTAAAAGGCATTAAAATGTTTTATTGAATTTATAAAACCAATAAGTTATTTCTTTTTACATAGTGCAGTGCAGGTATTCTATCAGGTAGTACAGGGGAGGACAGTACAGAACACTTCAAATGTAAAAGCCATTAAACCATTAAAACTATCCAGCATTTTCCAATCAGATACCTTCCCGCCAAAACGATGTTGTAAACACACAAGACTGTCAGCGATATATTGCCGTTTCACTGTTTCGACAAATGTACTTGGGGCAAGCCATTTTGGACAAAAGCAGCCGTAACCGTAAATATAAAAACAAACCATGTATTTACACAGTAGATGTCTGGCATGTTGTCCGTCTCATTTCCTTTGCATGTCCATCAGTGCCCCCCCCACCTCATATCCAAACCCAAAGACAGTTGTCCCCCAGGTCCCGGGGTAACGGACTCCCTGTTAGGACCCAACGTTTGGTCAAAGGTTTTGCTCCGTCACCAGCTTCTCCATCCTCTTGATCTTGCGCTTGTTCTTGGGCATGGGCTTGTCATACAGCCCGTTCCTCAGCAGGTGTTCCTTGCTGTGATGGACCTGGGCCCCATGCTGCAGCTGGAAGGAGCAGAGGGCCGTAAGGGGCCTTAGCAGCACCTGGGTGTAAGAGTGAGTGGGTGAGTGAGTGCAGCATTAGCACCAGCCACCAGCCAATGGTGAACAGATTTGACGATTTGCCAAGTTAGAAACGATCAGGATAGGACTAATCGCTTGGCTAGTAAGTTATTCTACTTTGGAAGGTAAAAACGCTGAATTTGACATGTTAATTTGGACCACGTGTGCCATGTCTTAAATGAGGTACTCTTGGTATTTGATTTTTAAAGTTGCATTTTATTAAAGGACACTATTTCATCTTTGTATGCTGCCATTTAAGCAATAAGGACATTACTATGATTATTACGGCTAATAGATCACCCAATGAAAAGAAAAGTATGTGTTTATTCTACATATACAATAAAAATATAGTGTAGAGAAGTAGCGATGACGTCGTCACCTCTTGGATGCACTCGTTCCGTTCCAGAGTGGTTAATGTGAGGGCAGCGCACTCCAGGGTGGACAGACAGATGTTGGTGGGCTGAGTGCGGATCACATACTGACTGGACAGAGTCCTGCTGAGCTGCACCTGGACCCCCAAGACACACAACATCACTTTCCATCAGTCAACGATAATGGGTATAATCTCATGAACAGTAGAGTATATCCTAGCATTTAGTCATTTTATCCAAAGTGTCTTAGATAGATCGAGGAATAGATTGATCGAGTCATCTTGGGCATCATGTTCAAGGATGGGTCAGGTTATTGATCGAACCCAGAACCTTTTTTGCCTGAGAGTCCAACAACATAACTGTTGTGAGTCGTGTCATTCTATCCACAGTTGAATCATACACAGATTTGATTCATACCCCCATGCAACCTATTTACCCACAGTACTCTCATTGTGGGAATGCTACACATTTTGTATCCAGTTGTCACCATGTTGTTCCTGGATCTGGATCTCGCTCTCCCTTACCTCTCTTTTCCCTCCCTCCCTTTCTCTCGCTCTCTCTCTGGCTCTCTGTTTCTCTTCATCTCTCCCATTCCCTTCTCCCTCCCTCCACCCTCATCATTCTGACTCCAGATTCAAGCAATCATAATTGTTTATATATCTTTTTCCAACTTTATCTTAACTTTACCATGATCGTGTAATGTTTTTGTTTGGCCTTATATTGTCTTCCAAGTTTTGGCTTTGTCTGTCAAAGCACTTTGTAAACTCAGTTTTTAAAGGTGCTATACAAGTTATATACGTGCTATCTTGAAGTGGCAGGACAGAGACATCCACACCTGTTTGGGCAGATGGAGCAAACTGTTTCTGAGGAAGATGTCCTTGGCCTGGCTCCACGTGCCGTCTATCAAGATCACATTGTAGCCTGCTGTCCTCCCCTCTGGGTCTGGCTGGTCCGGCTGGCTGGGAGGCAAGAGTTCCTCCAGGTTCTGGGCACCCGGGCCCGGGTACATGATTAAGGTTCTAGGATCTCGGCAAACCGCTGCCAGATCCGAGTGCCTGAGTGTTACGGAACGATTTCTAATTTGTATTAATCGTATATGATCATGTGTGGATGACTTTCAGGATACTCAAGTCGGGCTGGGCGACATGGCCAAATTCTTCTATCACTATAGATGATCACATTATATATGTACACATCACGATATAGCATGATTACTGGTAATTCAATAAATAGCCTATATAAAATAACCACATTGTAAAGACTATTTTTGGATACTCCTCATACTTACTGTATTCAAATTAAAAGTACATAGTAGTGTCTCAGTCTGGCAAGTTCAGAAAATGACAGAAATGACATCACTTTGCTATAATACAGCCTTCAAAACCAGGAGAAGAGAAGCACTTGCCATATCACAATATTACAACATCTAAAAACTCAGACGATGAATAGTCTTATATCATGGTATTGATATAATATTGATATTGATATTTTGCCAGGCCATAGATTCATGCTTCCATTACAGCACCATTACAGCACACTGAGCACACAATATTTCACACGTTCTGGTTATTAGGCCTACCTCTCCTCACTGAATCGCCTGCCAACTATAACGTTGCATTTCCCTGGAGGCAGGCAGGCGGCGAGGAGGGGGACTGTGCGGAGGACTCGACTCTCCTGGAAATAAAACACAAATGAGATGATCACGTCACGCACAGAGTAGGAACTGGTGGTTAGGGTGTTTGTTATTTATGGACTTCTGTTGTATTGATTGCATTTGGGGTTTATGCATGTTTCGTTTACGTGCTATGTGATACATTGATAATCTCATTTGATAATCTCAACTTGAATCCAAAGAGTTGACTTTATTCCACTTTGGCTTTAATCCAAGGTGAGTGCAAGGATAAAATTCATAACATCGAGCATATAAAAAGTTGTGTGTGACAAAATATAAAAGAATAATAATATATTAAAATGTCCAGAGAGCTACTGAAAACACAATCAGATGTATTCCCAAGTGGGTTTTAACAGAGGCCTACAGGGAATTTGCTTTGGTGATTTGGTGCATCACATGAAACAAGAGCAAGTAATGTAAGCTACATCAAAATCAAGAATATGTATAAGTGGAACAACTTACAATGAACGACAAGATATGCATTCCATCTCAATTGGTTGGTTTATTATGCATTCAAGTTTCTCTTCCACTCTGATTGTTCTAACAGCACACACACCTCTGCTGGATGCTGCACTATGTACAAGCACGTCGACACCGCCAGAGGATGCACGGGCAGAAAGGGACAGAGGCACACCTTCTGAGGACGACTATAGCGGAGGGAGGAGAGGTAGAAGTGAGATAGACACTACTCATGACGATCACGTCGCCATCGGCTTACAACTAGCAAGTCGGCATTTCACCACCTCTTGAATGTGAAATAACTCATTGGAAACAGGACATACCGGCATCGTAAACACGTGGGGCGTCTCTCACAAACCTCCACGGGTAGAGCCGCCAGGTCGCCGAACACGTCTGTTTCTCCGTCCTCCTCCAGTGAACATTCCTCAAAGGAGTCTGGGTGTTTTTCATCAGTAGAGAAGGCAGGAGACAGGCAGTCCTCCATTGCGATGAAATGCGTGCTGTGTTTGTGTGAGTCTCACGCATGCGCCCTGGACGCGTAACAGATCGGCTGTGCTTCTACGTGATTCAAATTGTGGTGGTGATTGAGTGGCACTAAACTCGCTGCCGCCCCTGCCGTCGTGGTGTGGAAGCATGGAAGTTCATGTTGGGGCTTGGATTTAAGACAAAAAACATTAACAAATGCTACTTTTGCTCGTGGTTTATTCACCATTTATGGAGCAGAGCTCAAGACAACCCAATGTAAAACGTATAGTACTCTTCTATATATTCCTTCATTTGTCTTTTGATTATGACAAAACACTTTTTTAAAGAACTCAATTTCAATATGTCTGAGAGATTAAGCTACTATGTAAAAGCAGTCTTCATGTCAATTCTTTAGTTTTTCTTAAAACCACAGTTTGGTTACGTTTGGTTTGTCTGACCAGGGAGCCCAGGCGGTCTATTAATAACTAAAGTAACTGGATGATATCACATGTACAAGCGTCACACCGGGGGTCGTATGTCATCAGCAGGGCAGTTCTTGTTTAAATGCTTCTTTTTTTGTACTTGCACATTTCTCGCTTCAACTTCTTCGTGATTCATGAACCAAATTATTCAATTTAACAGTTCAGACAGCAAATAAACTCTGCTGTTTTTCTCCAGTGGCCAATACGAGACTTTATTTTGCAGGATATTGTTGACACCTTCTTAGTGGTTGAGAAAGCGATTGTAATTATATGCAGTATTCTAATGATAATTGCATCAAAATAAAAAGGATTCAATAGTGAAAATTGTACCCAAATGAACAAAATTGCAATCCTAATCTGTACATTTGAATGTGCATACAATTATGCTATTCACCTTGTGTTGTCAATTATAGCTTTGAATACGTTGCTACATTCACTATATGCTGCTTTACAAATGATAAAGGATGCTGTTCAACCAACAATGAACAAGTAATACAAACCAAGTTAAACATGAATTGACCATAAAACAACTACAGTATAATACACTGTCCCTTCCCCTTAGCAGGTTCAGGCGCTAATGCGCTAGGTGGGTGCGTAAAATCATCTTCTCCAGTGGATTCAGTCGCATTGATTCCTTCTCGGCCTGAACCCAAATCTATGTTGCCTGAATCAGTCGTTGGGATATCTGTGTGTTTATCAGTTTTGTTGCTACTGACCGTGTCCCCACTGCCCCCTTCAGAGTCTTTCAGAGTCCCGGTCAAGTCCATGGTCATGGCCGATTGCCGGCTGCCACTGCTCTCCTCTCTCCCTTTGTCTCCCTCGTGGGCACTGGTCTCTACGGGGGACGCTGTCTCTTTTTCTTCCACCCTTTGTTCCTTCACACCCGCCACGTCTCCTTCCTCTGGGCCATCGACTGCCCTGAGCGATGTGAGGTCCAGGGATGTCTTGGGGGCGCTCGCTACCTTTCTCCTGGGAGGAGCCACGGGCTGTGCCGTTCTGTCAGAGTACTCCATTGCCGGTTCCTCAGGGAGACTCGGGGGGAAGTCCATCTCCTTGTCCTCCTCCTCGGGCATGCCACTCCAGTCCGGATCCTCTGACACAAACTCATAGCTTTCAGAATTCGCCGCTTGCTCTGCTCTGTTTTCCTTGCAGTCCTTTTCCCTGGGTTTACCAGCCGGGAACATTTGCTGGGTTGCCTTTATAACCTCCAGCCGGGCCCGGATCTTTGCCTGCGCCGCGTCCTCTTCCAGTGGCGGCTCGTTGAATGGATTCATGTCACTAGGGGACGAATTTCCACTGGATCTGAAAAAGTCTGTGATCTCGTCCTCGCCGTTGTTAACGTCGGCCTGTCCGGGATTTGCCACCAATTCTCCAAAATTATACGAATCTTGGGACAAGAATCGAACGCCCCCTGTTTCTACTGGCACGGTTTCTTCTGTCTTGGTCATCTCCGGCACAGGAGTCTCGTCTTTCAGGACGTATTTCTCCAGGTAGCCCCTGGCCTCCCTGTCCGAGTGTCGGCTATGGAAAGACTTCTCGGATGCCAGGCTCTCGGCGTCCTCCTCCGGCACCCTGCTGCCTACCGCCTCCTCGTACAGGTCTGTGTAGAGGAACGCCATCGCTTTGGGCTCTTCAAACAAAATCTGGTCAATGATCTTGGCAGGGCCCTCGGGCAGAAAGATGGGCGTAAGAATGTCCTCCTGACTGCCAAATAAAGTGGAGCCGCTCTGTTTCAATGGGGACCGAGGGGATGTGCACTCTTCTATGTCCGAAGGCCCCTCGATCGTGCCGTCTTTGGTGCCGCCGTAGAACACGTCGTCGAGGAGTGCGCACGTGACGTCCTCGTGGCCCAACTCTGCTTCTTCCTCGTCCACGATGACGGCCCGACTCCTCGCTGTGAGTTTGGGCTCCTGGCTGGCGTGGCTCTCCGTGACTTCTTCTGGTTCTTCCGTCTGCTGCGTCTCTTGTCCCTCTTTCGAGACGGCAGGACTTCCCGGGGCCTGAGCGTCGATCAGGGTAAAGTGCTCAAAGTAATCCACGTTGGAAGGGGCCCCTCTGGCCAGAGGCCTCATCAATGGTGCCCCGGGTGGATCCATCACATGGTTTGAGGCCACCGCTTGGGTTAAGATGGACACATCGTCGCCAAATTCAAACACGTTACCGTCGCTCACGCTGCTGGATTTGATCACGGGACTCTCCTCCAGATAGGACAAATTGTCCTCCATGGCCGTGCTCTCCTCCTCATCCACCGATGCCAGTACGGGAGGAACGACAATGTTCAGTATCTCAGAGCCTTCGGCCACCAAGCAGAACAACTGCTGCTCGTGATCCCCTGTGGCGCTGTTGGCCACCTCCTTCTCTTGCTCTTCGTCGGACTTCACGTTTGGAAGCGAGAATCCCACCAACTCTGGCCTGCCAAAGAACTCACCCTGTTCTTCCAGAGCCTCCTGCTGCTGCCGTCTAATACTTGAGTTGCTTTGAGCTCTGTCTTTGGTTTTCCTCCTCCGGGACATCTCCTCGTCCATCACGATGATGATCCTCCCTGCCGGAGGAGCTCCGGGTCCTGCTCCGAGACGGATGACTGACGGAGTGGCGTACAAATCCAGAGGGGGGTTTCCGGCTTCGGAGGCCCAAGGGGTGGTGCAGCGACTGGTGGCGCTGGTCTCCCACTCAATGCCGCTGTCCTCCCCCTGCATGGTGACCATGGAGAACGACGGGTCCATCATCAGGCATTGCATCTTGGGCCGCACCGTCTCGTCATGGACCGCCTGGCGTAAGCTGAACGGACAAATACACAAGTATGTTGAGCACTTGGGCCTTGAAAGACACATAGTGTCTTTCAAGGCCCAACCAATGATCCGGCTGCATCCGGATCATTGGTTTGTTTAGATTAGGCTATTTACTATTCTCTCTGCAACAAACACGGTAAGCATGGATTCCTGTTGTTCGTTGTGCGTTTCCCTTGTAGATAAGATAGCTCTCTTAGAGAGACGTATCTGTCAATTAGAGGAGGAAAAGTCAGCGCCGGTAGAAAAGACGGATACACCCGAGAAACCAGTGAGGAGGTCCGCCAGGCGGTCTCATAGCGTTAGCGTTAGCGATAGCTTAGTTCAGCAGCCCCACTTGCGAAGGCAGGCAATCCTCCTCGTAAGTCGGGTTTTGGGGGGAGCCCCACTTGTCGGCAGCCCCACTTGCGAAGGCAGGCAATCCTCCTCGTAAGTCGGGTTTTGGGGGGAGGTCGCTAGTCATAGGCGACTCTATTACGCGGAAAGTTAGATTACATGCAGCCGACGTGGTTTGCATACCAGGGGCCAGGGCTCCCAACATAGAGACTAATCTTAGGTTGCTGGCATGCGGTAAGAACAAACAGCAAGCTAGATTAGACGCACCCACCACTGAAACTAGCTTTAGTAACATCATAATTCATGTCGGCACCAACGATGTTAGGATGAGGCAATCCGAAGTCACAAAAAGCAACATAGTTAGGCTATGTGACTTCGCAAGAAAGATGTGTCGGCATCGATTAATTCTCTCTGGCCCTTTACCTGCCAGGGGTAATGATGAGCACCAGCGTACTGTCCAGCCAGCATCATCTCAAAAAGACTACTATATTCATTATCATTCGTACTGTATTATTGTTATGTTCACCCCGGTGCTCCATCTAACCATCATGTCTCCCCATCTCATAGGGTGCTGCTGTGACGTGACTGGACTCCCGGCCACCCCACCTGATGGCCACCAGCCTACTGTCCTAAATGTATCACCATCTGTAACGTGCTATTGTTATGTTTTGCCACCTTCTTCCTATGCCCACTTGACACCCATTGCACTCAAAGTCAAAGTCAAAGTTCTTTTATTTGTCAAATGTGCTATATTGACATACAGCACAGATGAAATTGCATGCCTCTCAGGCCCAGGTGAAATAGTGACTGAAAGACAACTAAGACAGTAAAGACAAACTAAGACAAAAGACAAACTAAGACAAAAGACAGTCTAAAAACCAAGTGAGCAGTCTAAAAACCAAGTGACAGTCCAAAC
>OMOU01000034.1:0-11585 GCA_900312585.1 Malacocephalus occidentalis
CCGGTAGAAGTCACGAAGCAGGGCGGGTGACATTATCTGGGACCGGAGAATCCAGCTTCGCTCCTCTGGTACATACCCCACCCAGTCGACCAGGTACTGGAATCCCTGGCCCTGGCGGTGGACCTTCAGGACCCTCACTTCCCACTGAGGGTGGCCATCCACCAGCTGAGAAGGGGGCAGAGCGAGGGTCGCTGGCCTCAAGTTGCTGGTGAGGTAGGGCTTGACCCTACCTCACCACCAGGGAGACGTGGAACACTGAGTGCACCCGACGGAGGGAGTGAGTCAGCCGGATGGCAGCGGGGTTGACGACCTGGGAGATGTTGTAAGGGCCAATGAACCGGGACGCCAGCTTCCAGGAGGGAACGCTTAGTGGAAGGTCGGCAGTGGATAGCCATACCTGCTGGCCCGCCTGGTACTCTGGGGAGGGTGTGCGATGATGGTTGGCACTCCTGGTAGCCTGTGTGGTGGCACGGAGCAGGGCTGAGCACACAGAGGTCCAGACCCGACAACAGAGGCTCCACCTGGACTGACGGCACCGATGCATCGGCCTCCTGGAGCAGAAGCAGGGGTGGAGGGAGGACAGACTCAGCCTGACCCCAAGAAGATCCAGGCTGTCGTCGAGTGAAGCCAACCCACCACCCGGAAACAGCTGCAGTCCTTCCTTGGCTTCGCCAATTTTTATCGGCGATTCATTCGGGACTATAGTCGGGTGGCCGCCCCCCTTACTGCTCTCACCTCCTCTCTGCGTCCTTTCATCTGGACCCTTGCAGCCAGTGCTGCCTTCGACGACCTGAAGAGGCGCTTCACCTCCATGCCAGTTCTGATCGACCCGGATCCCTCGAGGCCATTTGTCGTGGAGGTGGACGCCTCAGACACGGGAATCGGAGGCATCCTTTCACAGCAGTCAGCAGACCTGAGGTTGCATCCTTGCGCGTTCTTCTCCCACCGTTACACCCCCGCCGAAGCCAACTACGACATTGTTAACCGGGAACTTCTGGCCGTTGTGGAGGCATTTCAGGAGTGGCGGCATTGGTTAGAGGGCGCAGAGCAACCCATCACCATCTGGTTCGACCACAAGAACCTGACGTACATCAGATCGGCCAAACGGTTGACTTCCTGTCAGGCGCGCTGGGCCCAGTTCCTCGGGAGGTTCAATTTTACCCTCACGTTCTGCCCGGGATCCCGGAACACCAAGGCAGATTCACTGTCTTGGCTTCATGCAGCAGGTGAGGAATCGACCATTCCAGACACCATCCTTCCATCCTCCTGGGTCATTGGAGTGGTCACCTTGAACATCGAGGCAGTGGTCAGGAGGGCTTAGTGTACACAGCCTGATCCCCGATGAGTCCTAGAAACTCCATGGAGGAAGTGTGGAAGGTACACTTCTCGGCCTTAATGAAAAGTCGGATCTCCAGAAAACGCTGGATGACGAGACGAATGTGTTGGACGTGTTCCTCAGCGCTTCTGGAGAACACCAGGATGTCGTTGAGGTAGAGCACAACGAAAACGACCAACATGTCCCTCAGCATGTCGTTCATCATGGCCTGAAAGACTGATGGTGCATTGGTCATTGATGCGGAGGTAGGGTGCGAGCTCGGTCCTTACTGAAGGCCTCTCCCAGGTCGTGGTAGACCTCCAGTACCGAAGAGAGGTCTGGAGGGGCCAGGGGTGGTCGGGGTGGTGGTGATGATGTCAGGGGCGCACGAAAACACCGCACATAACAGGCGGTGCTCCAGCTGAGTATGTGCCCTCACCGTAACTGACATGGGTGGAGCTCGAGCCATGGTTGCCCCAGGATGAGAGGGGCCCGGGGAGACTTCAGGATATAAAAGCGGACCTCCTCCATGTGGTTCCCGGAGACGGTCATGGAGAGGGGTCCCGAGCAGTGGGTAAGGGGTCCCATGCTGTGACTGCCTAGTGCTGAGATGGCGAGGGGGAACTCCAGAGCGACAAGGGGGATAGCCGCCGAGTGGGCCAACTGGGCGTCCATAAAACTCTCGTCCGCCCCTGAGTCGATGACGGCCCTGATGATGAGGGTTTGGTCCAGCCAGGAGAGGGTGACATTGAACCGGACCTGGTTGGTGGTTAGTGGGGAGTGAGTAATACGGCTCACCTGAACTCGTGGGTGAGCCTAATCCTTTTGGCAGGTGGGAACAGGAGTCGTGGAGGTGCCCCTTCACTCCACAGTAGAGGCACAAGCCCTGAACTCTCCTCCGCTCCTTCACCTCTGCAGTGAGGTGGGCCCGTCCCAACTTCATAGGCTCCTCACTGGGGAGCATGGGGCTGGTCAGCTCCCGTGCCGAAGAGGAGTTGGCTCTTGGTGAGGGGAATCCTGGGACGGGGTCCAGGAGATGGTCTCGTGGCGCGTTCTCTCTCTCCGGCGCTCCCGGATGCGTCCACATTGATGGCCAAGACCACCAGGTCGTCCAGGGTGGCGGGCTTGTGTCTGACAAGCTCGTCCTTAATCTGCTCGCTTAGCCCCTGGTGAAAAGCGGTTCTCAAGCCCCTGTCGTTCCAACCGCTCCCCGCTGCCAGGGTGCGAAACTCGGTCGAATATGCCGCGACCGGCCGGCTCCCCTGGTGGAGGGACATTAACCGTGCCACGACATCCTGCCCGGCAGTGGGGTGGCCGAAACCTTCTTGAACTCTGTCAGGAAGGCCGCGTAGTCGCTGAAGAGGTCAAGGCGGGCACTGAGGATGGCTTGGGACCAGTTGAGGGCATCGCCAGTAGTGAGGTTCGTGATGAAGGCCACACGGGCCGCAGGTGAGTGGAATTGGCTGGGCTGATGGAGAAAGATCAGCTCGCACTGCATGATGAAGCCCCGGAACTGGGGGCTTCATCGGAGCCGTAACAAGTAGTAGTAAACGTACACAGTTAATACAGTTGCTATAAACAGTAACAAAACACAACACAGTGCCACAGAAGTACACTCTAAACATCGTCCTAACCCAGAAAATTCGAAATAACATCACCAGCTTTCCTGTAAAATGATAAAATATCTTTGCACTTACTTGCTACAGTGTTTTCCGCTTCCTGCTTGTACACAAAAACTCTGGTTCTAGGGTTGTGTCGTTCACGATTCGTTCAAAAGACTGAATTTTTTGGGTGAACGAACCGAACTGACTCACTTACTGAAAAGATCTCTTCATTTCTCAGTTCATTTGAGCTCTCGAACGGATCTGATCAGCAGCAACCATACAGGGAGGGAGAGGGACTGCTACGAGCAAACGGAATTTGTCCCTTGTGAACCAGTTCTGCTGTGCTGAAAGAATCATTCATGGCGGCGCCGACAGTTATCCGTTCATTGAAGGCTACAAGACACAGTGAGTTAACGTGACGTGATACTGAGTGATAATCAGCGGCTCAAACGGCCAGAATCAGGCCCAGCTAGTTAAGAGTTGCTGCGCTGTATTTCAGTTCACTGAGTGAGTCGGACTACGCAGTACGCAGTCGGAGCTCGAGTCTGTGAACAAATCTTTTTAATGAATTGATTCTAGTGATTCGAGTCACCGAAATTTACTGTTTTGCCCATCACTATCTGGTTCTGACGTTCTCACGAGACTCTCTCTCTCTCTCTCTCTCTCTCTCTCTTTCTCTCTCTCTCTCTCTCGCTCTCTCTCTCTCTCTCTCGCTCTCTCTCTGCGCATTTACTTCCCGTAGCGACACTACCACCTACTGGATTCACTGGTGCTAATGCCTAACAATGACACTGGCACTGAATAACTATATCCAAAATTCTAACAATAATAACAACAATTTAAACACACAGTTAAACTCTCTTAAACTTAACTCCCTTAACTTGCATTACCATTAAATAAACTATTCCATTTAATAGCATACATTTAATGCCACTCTTAATACATTTGTGCCACTCTCTCCCCCTCAATGTCCCCATTTAAAATATATATTTTGTTACCAAAGAGTGTTTTCATGTCACATCTTGACGTTTCCTACTGAATTCACATGGTATTACTCTTAAGTGACACAATGTCCTAATAGTGTCTATTTATCGTAGTGTACATTCCAGTTAGTATATACTATACACTTTCAGTTACCATAAACTCCAAACCTGTCCAGATCAACACTCAAGTGTAACAGAACTCCAATTTCGGCCTCAGTTATTTTAGTTACCATTCCCTTTAGTTTACGTACAAGTTCAAGATGTTCTCCTGGAATTGTCTCTCCCTTAGAGGTTATTCAATTCCAACATCTCTCCATGTGTCCATTTCAACCATTTAGTGTTTTTTTTAAATATCAGTGTCTTTAAGCAGTGTGATACTAACTTGTTACTAACTTGTATCAATGTCCGACACCAACTTCTTTTGGCTCACCCAAGAGGGCATAGGTCAGCATCCTCAGTCGGCGTCTCTCCCTTTGAGGTTGCATGCAGTGGTTCAGGATCTCCATCTGATGCTAGTTCCTCTGATAACTCGTGTAGGCTCTCTCCAGGCTCAACAGCATTGTCCTTACCGTCTGCCCCTGGTGTGATGTCCATGATGTCTCCCTCCACTTCCTCTTGTTCTGGCCTTCTCCCTTGATTTCCCAGATCTGGTACAAATGGCTCTGCATCTGGATTCATGCTGACAGCTCTCAGACTTAGCTGAGATAGTGTGGGGAATGGCACACCAGCTCATCACCTTCACTGCTTTCACTGTCTGAACTCTCCACTTGTCTGTTAGTAAGATGTCTCTGATTTACCCTGCCTTCCTGTTTTGAGTCTGCCCCAGGTTTGTCTATAAGCAGGCTATCACATGGGTGTAGCAAAGTTTATGCTTCACCATAATGGCACGGCTGTGGCTTTTCCTGGGTTCACCAGAATGACGGAGAGAATGCAGTCAATGCGGATAATAATTCTGCGTTTTAAGTCCAAATCAGGTAGCATGTTTATCAAAACATAAATTATAGAATTCAGCGTCCATAGTCCACTGCTTTGGGGGAGTCCAGAGGGGTTGGTGGTGAAGTCCTCCCGGTGTCTTCCGTCGCCATGCGTACCCAGCCTCTACTGCAGGAAGAGTGCACAGGTGTCATTATATACCATTAATTGCACTCATTTGCTACAGCTGCGTCACATTCCAGGCATTGCTGCCGTTCCACTCCCCCTGTCACTGCGCGACAGCGCTAAACGCACCCCCTCATGGCTCACACATCGCCATCGCCCCCGACTGAGGCATCAGCCAACTCCCCCCCCCCGCTCTAGCTCAGGCAAGCAGGGACGCACTGTTCCACTGCCCAAGTGGTACCCCAAATACCGTACCTCCCTCCGTCCAATTAGACACTTGCTTGGGTTGGCCGAGAGCCCTGCCCGCCTCAGTGACTCGAGGACGGCCGCCACCTGCCGGAAATGCTGCGGCCAAGTGTCACTATGGATGATCACATAAAAAAAAAACAAGCTGTGCCTAGCCGGTCCAGAAGCTCGTCAAACCGAGGCATGAGATATGCATCGTATTTAGACACACTATTCACCTTGCTATAGTCAACACAGAATCCACTAGCCCTGTCTGGTTTATTCACCAGAACGATCGGGCTAGCCCATGCACTATGCGACTTTTCTATTACCCCCAACCACAGCATGGCCTTGAATTCGTCCTTCACAATTTTCTTTTTGTGTTCAGGTAACCTGTACGGCCGTGACCTAACCGAAACCCCGTGGGGTGTTTCAATGCGGTGTTCAATGAGCGTGGGGCGGCCCGGTAGCGGGGAGAAGACACCCGTAAACCACTGTTGCAACTCGGCTACCTCGGTTCTCTGTCGCAGAGTCAGATGGGTTTCCAAATGAACCAGCGAGAATGGCGCCGGTTTTTTAGCCTCCGGTCCCAGCTCACCTTCCTTGGTTACTTGCGCATCATGGACTTTAACGTCTTATTAAACCGCTCCACAAGCCCATCGGTTTGTGGATGGTACACGCTGGTACAGATTGCTGTGATCCCCAATAACCTGTAAAGTTCGTGGACGGTGCGTGACATAAATGCGGTGCCTTGATCCGTCAGAATCTCTTTCGGGATTCCAACGTGGGAGATTAGTTGGAAGAGAGCCTGCGCTACAGTCTTCGCTGAAATAGAGCATAGGGGCACTGCCTCCGGGTATCGCATTGCGTAATCTGCAATGACCAATTCAAAGCGATACCCCCGTGAGCTATGGTCTAACGGCCCGATGAGATCCATCGCAATTCTCTCCAATGGAATCTCAACCAACGGAAGTGGTCTCAATGGAGCTTTGGGTATAGCCAGTGGATTGCTGAGCTGGCATTCACGACAAGACGCACACCACCACTGTATGTCTGCGTATATGCCCGGCCAATAGAACCGCACCATTATCCGATCTTATCCGGCCCCAAGTGACCCGCCATCGTGCTGTGATGAGTGGCCTGAAAAATCATCTCCCGGCGGCTTTTTGGTACGAGCAACTGGCCCACGTCTAAACCTGCGTGGGTGTCACAATACATCCGATACAACCTATCACCCCTTGCAGCGTGGGTAAGTGACAGCTGTGTCAGGGCGTACCAAGTGTCCATCAATTGATATCATGCGGTTGAGGGCAAAGCGCAGAGTGTCATCGCGCGATTGCGCCAGGGGGAAATCTTCCACCGGGGGAAACACCAAAACCGGTAAAGCGCCTGGAGAAGACTCCCCCCTCCCCGGAACTGCGGCGGGCGACCTTGCATCACCCGTGAGCACGGCACACCTCCCACAGGTCCCTATCTGTCATGAGCGTGCATCCCCCAAGTCTTCTACCGTTTTAAAGAAGCCCGGCCAATCGGTACCTAATAGGAGGGAACACGCGGGAACTAACCGCAGCCTTCACTCTATGCTTTTTCCCTTATGCAATTTCTAGGGTTCTAGGGTAGTTGTGCAGGTCCCCATGAATACATTGAATTCTCACCTGTGCTAGCTGCCCCAGGGCCTCGGTTTGAATCAGGCTATGGTGGATCAGGGTCTGACTGACCTGACTCCAGCAATGCCTGACGCATACCCTCTTGTATGCATCAGACCCCTTGTCTCCCATCTGGACCGGGAGCAGGGCTGGATGCCACGGCCACCTCTACCACCTGCCCTACCTCCATCAAGTGGCATTCAGTGGGGTTGTGCCCGGGCCGGCCGCAGCAGCCGCACGCCGGTCCTGGCTTCTGAGAGGCTCTGTGTGGGGGTCCCAGAACAGAGGCTGAGGCTGGGTTCGCCCTATTACGGCGTGGGTGGTTGATGTGGTGTAGTGGATTGAGGTTTTGTGCTGGCGCTGTTGATCCCGTGCACCCTCCCCCGCTTGATGCAGCAGTCCTCCCCGGAGTAGTGGGTACGTCCCTCAATGGTTGTTGGGGCCGGGGTATGCAGGAACCGCCAGGTGATCCTCTGCGAGGTCGATGGCCGCATCTAGGGTGGTGGGCCGGTGCTGCATCACCCACTCGGCAGTTGCTGGGGGTAGTACTTGCACAAAGCCCTCACACACCACCTCTTCCAGCACATGCCGAGCAGATTTTGGTGTAGCTGGAACTTCCTCCCATGTCCTTCCTCTGTCAGGCCGAGCCGGTCCATCAGTGCCCAGCGGAGTTGTGGATACAACTCCGCCCGTTAACAGGGGGAGAAGCCGGAGCGGCCAGTGTTCCTGCGGCCAGCTCAATGCTTCGGCAGCCAGCTCGAAGACCTGGTGCCATCTTCTGCAGGGCCACCGCGAATGGTCTCTCCAGATGTTTGGCTGCTGCCGATGGTGGTAGTGATGCTCACTCGGCATACTTTATAAGTCCATAATGACCCTGGTCTGGTGGGCAAATGCCTGTAACTGACGTTCCTGAGTCTCCGCCAGCATTCTCATTGCGGCGGCGACTGCAGGGTCCTCCACGGACATTTGCTCTCTCCTCTCCATACTTTACCTGCTTGGGCGCCAGTGTAGCAATGTCACTTATTACCACTATGCCACGTCTGTGGCTTTTCCTGGGTTCCTTGGGGTGATAACGCTGTGTTTAATTACACTTCCACATAAGATTTTGTGTTAATCAAAACATATCATACTCGCTAACCACGCTCACACTCCCACTACACCGTCACTACCCTCCTGAACTGCACGTTGACTTCAGCACCACCATCAGACTTGCACACTGGACATTTGCACTACCATGTATTCTATACCCTTCTTATACTTGTAGATACCTCTGTATGCTATACATTGATACCTCAATGTATAGCATACACCGTATCTATATTTATGAACATACTTATGCATACTTATGCACTGTAGATTTCGTATATTCTCATATGCACTGTAGATTGTATCTATTCTTATATGCACTGCAGATTCCATATATTCACTGCAGATCCTACATCTGGACCTGGACTCCAGACCCGGACCCATTAGACATTTGCACTGCTCCCCGTATATACCCCGCTGTACACCCCAGTGTATACGCACTACTGCTTATACCTCTGTCCATACTGTACATCTATATTTATGAACATATAGATTAGATTAGATTCAACTTTATTGTCATTGCACAGTAGAGTACACATGCACAGAGTACAACGAAATGCAGTTAGCATCCCACCAGAAGTGCAAACGTAGTAGCAAAAGTGCGACACTAGAGCGGTTAAATGACTGAATAAAAATATATACATGTACGCTATACATTGAGTATAGGCAGTATAGGCAGAGATATACATTGGGGTATGTACAGTATGGACAGAGGTATACTCAGTGGTGCTTGTACACTGGGATGTACAGCAGGATATATACAGTGAGGGAGCAGTGCAAGTGTCTGACTGTGCGGAAACCATATAAGGTATACAGAGTCAACGGTGCATACAAGAATGTCCAGAATCTACAGTGCATATAAGAATATACAGAATCTACACAGAATCTACGGTGCATATAAGAGTATCCAGAATCTACAGTGCATATAAGAATATACAGAATCTACGGTGCATGAGAATATCCAGAATCTACAATCTACAATCTACAGAATCTACAGTGCCTGAAGTAGAAGTAGATGAGAAGATACGGAATCTATGGTCCGGAGTCCGTGCGCAAATCTCTGATGGGTCCGAGTCCGGGTCCGAGTCCAGAGTAGACGTACAAATGTCTGGCTGGTTCAGGTCCGGAGTCGACGTGCAATGTAGGATCTGCAGAGAGTATGCAGAGAGAACAGTGGAGTATCTACAGTACATATACAGTACAGGATATAATGTATCGTGATATGTGTATGGTGTAGGGTAGTTATAGTGGGGGTACTCACCGGGGAGTTCAGAGAGTTCAGTAGATTGACGGCCCTGGGGAAGAAGCTGTCTCTGAACCTGCTGGTCTGGGTCCGGAGGGATCTGTAGCGCCACCCGGAGGGTATAAAGGCGAAGAGTTTGTGACTGGGGTGGGAGCTGTCCTTGGCAATGCTGCGTGACCTTCGCAGGCAGCACTTGTGCTGGACAGCCTCGATCTTCCGCTTATCTGGGGCCGGGTCGTGGTGGCAACAGGCTAAGCAGGGCTCTCCAGGCCCCCTTCAGGGAGCTCTCCACTTTGTTCTGGCAGAGAACCATGGTCTCAGGTGCTGACTCTCATCCCGACCACTTAACACTCGGCTGCAAACCGCCCCAGTGCATGCTGGATGTCACGGTTTGATGTAGCCAACAGAACTACATAATCTGCAACGAGCAGGGATGCAATTCTGAGGTCCCCAAACCGGACACTCTCTTCACCTCAGCTACACCTTCAGATTCTGTCCCCCCCCAACAACCCTCCACAAGCTGTCCCACAGTCAGGACGGACACCGCATTGCTCCTCCTGAAGTTGAGGTTTGACAATCGGCCGGAGCCTTCTTTCCAGGAATAAACTTTCCCAGGGAGGCTGAGCAGTGTGCCCCCTCGATAGTTGGAGCACACCCTCCGACCACAGCTCCTAAGCGCCGCCTCTGCAATGGAGGCTCTGAACATGGCCCACTCGGATTTCATGTCCCCAACCTCCCCCGGGATACAAGATAAGTTATTCCGGAGGTGAGAGTTAAAGACCCCACAAACAGGGGCTTTCTCCCAGTTCACCCTCACTACCCATTTGGGTTTTCCATGTCTGTCCACGCCATCTGATCCAACTCAGCACCAGGTGGTGATCAGTTGACAGCTCTGCACCTCTCTTCACCCAAGTGTCCAAAACCTAAGGTGTTCCGGTACCAGGTACACTTATGAGCCACCCTATGTTTGAACATGGTGTTTGTTATGGCCAGTCCATGACTAGCACAGAAGTCCAACAACAAAGCACCACTCTGGTTCAGACTGTTCCTCCCAATCACCCCCCGACTGTGTCAAACATCCACGCAGCCTGCCACACTGCCCCAAACCAGCTGTCTCCCTGCTGAAGAAACTATGCTATCCTGTGAACACAAAGAACACCACACTCTCTCAGGTATTTACATCCATTTTTAGTGGTGCAATGTAACCATGTACATTTACTCAACTACTGTACCTGTTATTTGAAGTACTTGTACTTCATTGTTTCTGTTTTTAGATGCGGCACATGAGGTAGTTGAGTACATCAAGATGATGGAGAGCCCCACCTCACTGTCAGCAAGGGAGGGCTCATCAACCCTCAATGTGCATGGTTTGGGGCATCCCCAGATGGCATGTTGACATGTGACCCGGTGTGTAGACACAAATTCTTTTGGCACAAGCAAGCTACTGACTTTTTTAAAACCATGTGTGAAAAGGTTCATACATTTGTCCAGGAATGTGTCATTCTAGAGCTAGTAGTGTTTACAGCTTCTATTCTAGCAACATTACATGATACCACCAAACCATCTGAAGGCAAGGGCTGTTAATGTGGGGTGCCTGTCCTGCATAATGAAGACATACTTGAATGTAAATCAGGAATCTGCAAAAGACAATAGATTCATAGAAGTTGTTTAAAGATTGACACCAGTCATGGTACCACTTTACAATAAGACTGCCACATGCTGTCAAGTTTCTATGTTATTTATGATTAAAAGTATTAATTCATTTCCATTGTCCTTATTTCAGAAATGAAAATTTACATTGGAGTAACAGTTTTCTAATGTTTAACCCAAAGGAACTGTCACGATCTGCCTCTGCCCTAACGTGGCTTTGTTTTGGACTCGCTGCTGGATGTTATTACGGGACTTACGGGACTGGTCTGTAGTTCAAGTTCAAGTTCAAGTTCAAGTTGTTTTATTTGTCAAATGTGCTATATTGACATACAGCACAGATGAAATTACATGCCTCTCAGGCCCACGGTGCAACAGGTAGTATTGTATTGAAAGAAGTATTGAAAATAAATAAACACTGTAAACAATATACAATATACAATATGACAGTAAGACAATCTAAACAATCTAAACAGTAAAGGACAATAAAGGACAATATAAACGGAAGACAATATAAACAGTTAAGTCTAGACAATATAAACAATATGAACAGAAGGACAATATAAACAATATAAACACTAAACAAAAAACAGTGAACAATAAACAGTAAGTGGAATTTTTAATTTTTGTAATTTTTTAGTCCAAGGCACGGTAATGTGAGGTAGTGTGGTAGTGCAGATTGTGCAGATTGTGCAAATTGCAGGGCAGGGGAAATTGGAATGTGCAGTCAATGAGGGT
>OMOU01000046.1:0-11325 GCA_900312585.1 Malacocephalus occidentalis
ATATCTACACCTTCTTCATTACCCTTCACCATACTACCATCACCTGCTTCGTTATTCTCCACCACAGTGTCTTTCCCTGTCTCCTTCGCCACAGTGACTTTTCCTGTCTCCTTCACCACAGTGACTTTTCCTGTCTCATTCACCACAGTGTCTTTCCCTGTCTCATTCACCACAGTGCCTTTCCCTGTCTCATTCACCACAGTGTCCATACCTGTCTCTTTCACCACAGTGTCCATACCTGTCTCATTCACCACAGTGTCCATACCTGTCTCTTTCACCTCAGTGTCCTTACCTGTCTCTTTCACCACAGTGTCTTTCTTTGCCTCCTTCACCACAGTATCCTTTCCTAGTCCAGCTGAGTCCACATTACTGTTGTCTTTTTTTGCTACTGGTGTTTGATCAGTGGCCTCTGCCTCCTTCCTCTCAGGGCATGCTCTAATCAAATGGCCTTCCATTCCACACCCAAAACACTTCATGTGTTCTGAGGAGGCATATATTGTGTAATTAAAATCATCGATCCTGAATTTTAACATGAGACTTAGTTCAGAGCTGTCTTTTAGGATCATGTACAACTGTCTTCTAAAGGACACTACATGTTTTAGTAGGGGTGACTTGCACCCCAGTGGCATCATTTTGATGGGAGAGATGATCTGCCCATGCCTTGACAACTCTTTCTCCAACGCTTCGTTCCTAAGGAACGGGGGGACGTTGGACAGGATGACTCTTTTTGCCGGGCTGACCAGCGGCAGAACGGGAGTAAACGTGTCATGGATGACGACGCCTCGCTCTACTACCTCATTCACTTTTTCAATGGTTCCTAGAAAAATGACAACGGCGTTGTTCATCCGCGCCGCGGATTTCACGCTTCCGTGTCCCACAACATCCTCGACCGCCAGCCCACATTCTTCCACCGAGCAGCTGACCGCCGGCGACAGCTTCACTGCGTACCGCCGCGTCAGCCCCTCCAGCCCCGTGCCTCCGCCCACCACAGCCGGCATGTCGCCCGGCGGGGCGGCTGCCGACGCTCCCGTACCAAACTACACCAAACTGCGCAAAATGAACCCCCAAACTTCACCAGTGAGCTAAAAATAGCTTGATTGATAAAGATGAGAAAAATAGAGTGAGAGATATAAACCACTCACCACGTAATTGCTCTCAAACATTCACTCGCGACTCTCACACACTTCCGCATGCAGAGAGAGAGAGAGAGAGAGAGAGTCTATAAAGTGAGATATTTAGATATATAGAGATATATATAGACAGAGAAATATAGATAGACAGATAGATCGATAGATAAAGACCAATATTGCCCACCCATCTCTATTAGTAGCAATAATTGTAAATAATTACAGTACATGACATACTATATATGTATAAAAGGTCAGGGATAATGTCACAAATAGTACTGTCTTGCAACACTGTTTGTGTTGCGTTGGGCGTCCTCTTTTCATCCACAACAGGTTACAAAACATGCTGATGTGATTGCACAATCCTGTTCCTCCTCAACCACAGATATGGCAGTTTATGTGTATCCCTAATCCAAGAGAATCTAGAGTTCCGGAAAACATCACCTCTTACCTCCTTTGAAGATCTTCTTCTTGGTAATGAAGAATAGTATAAAGCCACTACCAAGGAAAAAAAATTATTCAGTTATTAAGTCTTATTTTTCTCTCAGCGTTGGTCTGTTTGTCTGTCTGCCAATTACGCAAAGATCACTTTGCATAAGTGGTGATATTTGCCTAATTAGTGCAATTTATTTATTTCCTTTTTATCAACAGAAATGTTCTAGAATGGAGGCACCGGAAATTGTTGTAATTGTTGTAATTGTAATTGTTGAAAACTTGTGGTACGCTGAACAGCATTGTGACATCAACAGCTTGAGGAGTTCTGATTGGTCGTTTCAAAATATCAAAGCCTTTAAACTTGGTACAATTTAAGCCAGGGTGTCAAACAGCCCAGGGGCCGGATGCAGCCCACAAGTTGATCCAATCCCGGGAGGCAATTTGATACATTTTGATTGATTTCTTCTTTCTTATGGATTTGTTCACTTTATCCACAATCACACACAACATTTTCAGTTGTAGTTCCTACAAATATCCACTAAGTTGCAGGAGATTGGTGAGCAATGAAACAAGTTTCCCTAAATATCTCAGACTCTATCCTCATATGTATGCCGGATTTCACTAGTAGTATTATTAAGCTAATGAGGTGTTCAATTAGATGTTAAAGCTGTATAACGTACAGAGAGTATCTTAAATCATATCATATAGTGTTTTTTTAGTCCAGCTCCCGCTAAGTAGCATTCGGTCTGTTACGGCCCTCCACCTCAAATGAGTTTGACACCCCTGATTTAAGAATAGTTTTAGGGAAGTTTTAGGAGTTCTGTTTTATAGTGAAAGAGCAGAATTAGTTGGCATGACAACCAGAGGCTAGCAGGATTAGATTATTATGGAAATGTATATGACGCCATTGAACCAATTTCATCTACATTTGGTTAATGTAATTATTGCAACCAACCAATAATAACAACAACAAAAGGCACTTTACACACAGTTATTTATTATTATTTGCTGTTGTTTGTTCCAATGCATTGCTAAAATTGCAACAACAAAAGTAAATATAAAATAAATAGACAGAACGCAACAGCCATGTCCCAACTCTGCTGTACTTCCTGATCTCCAGCGCTGCCACAGTGTTTCAGTAAGGTTTCCTCTATCTCAGTCAGTGGCTCAGTGCAGGTCTGGATCACCATCATGTCTTTTGTGGACACTCTGAGACAATGGGACGAGGCTGTAGCCTGTGTTGACAAGGCAAACCTGTCCCAAGCGCTCAGAATCCTTGTTGCTATTGAAGAACCAAACTCCAAAATCTATTTCAACATCGGCTGTCTTCATCTAAACAACCAAGACTTGGACGCTGCTGAGAAGGTATTTATGTCCTATTATCACGGTTGTACCAAAAGCAGAATCTAAAACTAACTTGATATTTGTTTTAAACATTTAACGTTGCATACAAGTGTACATTTGGAATCATTTGTTGTAAAAATTCAAGTCACGGTGAAAAGGGAAGTGTGTCTCTCAGTTCCTGTGGAGGAAGTTAACCCAATTTGACTTGTTGGTCAGGCGTTTGACAGAAGCATTGGCAAAGATGAACACTTGGCAGTGGCCTTCTTTCAAAGAGGAATCACCTTCTACAAGAAGGGAAGGTATGGCACAAACATCATGCGCCATCACTTTAACCAATTCTGTTCATGATTTATATCTTATGAGTTATGTAGATGAAAACCAAGTTGACCATATTGTTCCTTTTATGCTTTCCTTTTATAGTTATGGGGAGAGTTTTGCAGATTTTCAGCATGCATTCAAGAGACTGAGGGGAAACCAACTCATAGATTACAAAGCGCTTGGTCTCAGACACAAACTATATGCCTGTGAGGTGAGTATTTCAAAAGCATGAGTAGTAATTCAGCATTAACCAATAAAGCCACCTGAAATGACCATTCCACCCCTTCATCCTGATCTACATACAACTTGATCCTGCATTGGTATTTAAAATAAAATATGCAATGTCAATCCCCAGGTTCTACACAACATGGCACTGAGCAAGGCCCACCTGGGACACTGGGAGAAAGCCCAGGAGCACCTGGTGGCGGCGCTCAACTACAAGACGGAGTCTAAGCTGAACCTCATCGACCGAGCTCTGCAGTCCACCCTGGTCTGTCCACAGCCCTGCGGCCTTGCACCACCAAGCTCTCCAGGGACATTCCACAGATAGGATAATATATACACCTGGATACTAGACTATACCACCATTACTTCTTCAGCTGCTGAGCAGTCTGGCATTCACAACAGATGCAGCAAAGGCTCTAAATACAACATTGTAATAAAAACCGCACAATATAGACTAATGAGAAATTAAATTGTAGTATCCTAATATCCTATTAGTGCCTGCCTGGTGACATCACTTTGATCGGAAAAGCAGTGGGGATGTTAAAGCATGAGAGAATGTGAAGTTGCATTGAGGGGCCATCTTGTGAGGTTCGTGCTGTGCAAACCCAAACTAACACGACACAGCGATGTGCAGCTCACAAGATGGTTCCTAACAGTCAATATGGTTACTATGACGACGTAACTTCACTACAAATTACGTAGTAATTTGTAGTAATTCAGTACTTGTCTCTTCAGTTCTGGATATTTGGGTGGTGGGGTACAGCATTCAGTAATGGGAACTTTCTCTCACGGAATGCCTCTTACATTGATCAAAATAATCATATTGCCATATTATACATGAATACTGATTTTTCTTCCACAGAAGCAGAATCTATTCAAGCCAGTAATGGTTCCCTCGGCAGCGCTGTTCAGACCCAACAAGCATTATGTGGCGGAGCTGGAGAAGAGGGACTATCTCGGCAAATCCAAGGTACACAAGGTGTCCCCTCGGACAATGTTAATGCATGGTGCTGCAGAATGAACAGGAAGCTTTGTCTTGTATGTCTTTACAGCTGTACATTGTCCATCCTTCAATGACTGAACTGATTCATTAAAGTCTTGATATGGTTACCTTACTGACCTGGTAAAGGGGAATTTCCCTTTAAAATACTTTTGTCACTTCCACATCCACCCGGGCTTTTGTATGAATCATCCACTCACTTGGCAAAGTATGTGGTTCATCAAAGTGATATAACCAAATCAATTGTTATGAAAACTGACATTACCAGGAATCTCTGTGGTTTGATTTTGGTGTCTGGTTCCCCTTTAATAACTTCTAAATAACGGCTGTTTTTATTCATTCTCCAGGTTCTTTCCTCCATTATTCCACAAGATGAGTTTTCTGGTTTTGCTCCATTACAACCCCAGGTAAACTACATCATTACATACATGTGTTTATAGTTTGGTTGACAAAATCAGATTAAAGTTAATTTAAATTACATATGCATGGTCACTGAAGCCATGTTGAATGTACATTCATGTTTGAAGCTGTGTTTTTGGTTTCCATGTAGGTGGAAGATGGTCCTACTAGCCCTAAAGCACCTGAAGTTCTCAGGTAAACACTGTAACCACACAAACACAAATCTACAAATAAACTGACCCGTAGGTCCAGTTGACATGCATCAGGAACTACTTCGGTCAACCTTTGCTCCCCAATGGATGTCCTTCCACCTTGGCCTTAGGGCCACATGGCCATCACAGACCATAGAGGCCTATATCAGTATTCGGGCCATGGCTACATCCACTGTCATCCACAACCAGTGTCTTCTGCCTCCACAGAGCCTTCGAAGGAGAGCCCCACATCGTCCGATTTGAGTTTGTCCCCGAGACAAGTGGCGAGCTGGCAGTGGTGCCCGGAAATATTGTGTTTGTGTTGCAGAAGGGTGCCGACAACTGGGCATCTGTTGTCTTCAATGAAAGAGTAAGTTCTAAATAGTACCATTATGCCAGACAGTTAGGCAATGGGCAGCCACAATCAACGTTTTGAATAGCCTAATAAATATATACTAGCTACTATATGCTACTAATGGGTTGTGATACAATTATTTGTACACCAATGTACCATGGCTCCAAAATCCAATAATTGTATCTACTTACAATGTTTGTTGAATGAATGTTTCATAGAGAGGCCTGGTTCCATACAATTACCTGGAGAGAATGGAAATCAATTTGACTAAACCAAATCAAGTAAGTGAACCTGGGAAACTGTGTGGTACAGTTTACTACAGTGTTGTTAAGCACAGCATATATCACTCATGGGATTCAATATATTCAGGATCCCAAAACATGGACACAAAATATTCAGATGCAGTTTGTGCATGTTTTTATTTTATTTTGGACAATGTGACACTGACGTGCAAGGTGTAAAAATCTGTTTCAAGTGCATAGTATTTATTTGTCCCTGTGTAGGTTGGCAACAGTCAAGGCAACGATGTACCAGGCCCTCCAAGACGAGAGGCCCCAACTAGACCAGAGTCTAAACCAGGTGCACTGTATATACTTTGAATAATACGGTTTGTTCAGATGGATAAACCATACTGTAGAATCCAAGTTTAACAGGACAGTTTGTTAACATACATATTCTTAAGGTAACCAGTTCTGTTTCTTTAGTTCTGAAGCCCAGTGATAACAGCGAAGATGACACCAAATCTAAGGTACGCCAAATCTAATCTTAAGCACCCCGATCATCTGACAAGAATGTTTTTTTCTGTAAGTCAAGATAAACTCAAGTGCTTGCTTCAGAACTGATACCAATGTCTTGGTCTATGCTTAGGCCGTAGATGGTGGTGAAAAGTCAGCATGCATTGTGAAAGTGCATTACATCTTCAACCTAGCACTTTATGTGGCCTGTGAGTCCCCCTACGCTACACTGCTAGAGAGGATCAGTAAGAAACTGCAGCAGTCGGGCAACAGCATCACCTTAAGGTATTACGCCACAATAACAAGTTTAACAACTGCGATAACCGCTTTTCCAAAAGCACATCTCAGAACGGTTTATCAGTTGGTCTCCCAAGAAAACGTGCATTAGATTAGAAATACAAAAATATATTCATAGATTTCAGTGATAAATAGTATCATAGATACATACATACTTTTCCCTCGAGTGTCACAACCATGAACCATCAAGATACAAAGTATGTGTTATTTTCTTGGTGGATTCCAGTTGCACGTCCCCAGCGGCTGGTCTAACAGTAATGGACGCCAGCACAGACATGCAGGCAGTCTGGAGCAGCGCCAACTGTGGACGCATCACTCTGTGGTGTGATGTCAAGAAGGAGGAGCAGGTGGAGGAGAAGGAAGAGGTGGGTGGCATCATCAGGCTGAGCATTACTCGTCACTAGTTTGTGTTTGGGTGGAATTTAAGCAGGGGGCTGGGGAGTGACAAGTTGTGAACTGACTTGTCTCATTTTGTGTTGCCAGCTATTGAAGGAGACTCCAGGAGGGGTGCAGATGCATGTCATAGCGCTTCATTCCTATGAGTCCACAAACCCAGAAGACCTCACCTTTAGCACAGGAGATACCATCCTACTCCTCGCAAAAGGTAATGCACAAAAACATGGGTTTATTTATACTGGAAACCTTAAATAGCATTGAGTTTTCATCAGAATTCATCATTTTATTCCTTCAGTGAACCAGGACTGGCTCGAAGGCCAGTGCAATGGAGACACTGGTATATTTCCTGCAGCCTTTGTGGAGGTTCCTGCGGACGCCCAATAGTCATGTGCTGCATCATTGTTTTTTCTAATTCTATGCCGTACATACACCTTCTGTATGACTCAACTCGCAACAGTGATTGTCCCGATGTATTGCTTAATAAGCTTAATAATGTTTATTAAGCGTATCTGCTCAAACAGGGCTCTGTAGAGGAGCTGTGCTACACACTGCAAATCATTACTTGCGTTGCATTATTTATTCCTCAATTTATGCCACGGACACCAGCACAACTGTCGCATTGACATGTTTTGAACAATAAACTATGGCTGCTTTGCTGAGTCTACATTGGTATATTTTATTATGTGGTCCTCAAAGAAGAGTTGAAGTGTTCTATAGAACAGTCAACGGCGGTCGGGACGGGGCGCACTATCCCACCAGTAGATCAATGTCACAATCGTGTTGCTTTTTCAAATAGGAATAAAATATATATTTTAAAGAAGACGGTCAAATCAGACACAATAAATATAGGGGGGAAACAGAGTGATAAATAAGGCAGGTGAGGAAGGGATGTGAACGTGGGGGTCAGTATGAGGAGGACTTTCCTTCATCACGAGGACTTGCCCTCGCCCTCGTAGGCGATAGCGATGCCCCGCCGGCCCTCCACGGCCTTCACCACTGGCATCTCCCCCAACTTCCGCTCCAGGCCCTGCCAGCTGCGGCTCGCCAGGAAGGATGCTGTGCCGCACACACACACACTTAGTTATCGGAGCGCATCACAATGAATACATTACTGTCAGAACATAGTAAACTAATAATAATAATAATAATAAATACACCAACTGCTGATTTGGAGGGATTTGTCATTTAAACAAAGCCCAAATGAAATCAATCGAAGATGAGCCAGCCATAAATTAAATGATAAATGCACTGTGATTATAGATTTAGCTCAAACATTCGTAGTCAACTTCAATTAGTAATGCAATTTAGCATCCGGATCACTCCAAAACAGACATCTACAATTATCTGCATCACGCCATTTTCTCTGGGTTTGTCACCAATCACAATGGCAACATTTTATTCTGAATGGCAGTGAACAAGGGAGGAGGATGACAAAAACAATACATGACATTTATTTCAAAAGAAAGCATCTCCATAATGTTGCTGAACACAAAACAACATTGGTTGGTCTCACAGTTTGCTTCCAGTACCTGCAGAGTTGGTGTTGGCCACCGTGAGTGTCTGGTTCCTCAGGACCAGGGAGGAGGGCTCCACGGAGGGAGCATCGGCAGATGCCAGGCCCTGCTGTCGCAGAGCTCCGGTGATCAGGGACATGTCCGTCTCGTCGCTGGCCTCCCCCTCATTGGCCAGCGGCACATGACTCAGGCCACCTGGGGCAGGGGAGATCAGAGGGGAAACGATGATTAGAAACAGCCTACTGTAATTAAGCTGTTCGTCATGCTATTACAACTCAACTGATTTTATATACACAACTTGATGATGTAGGATAGAAAGGTCCAGCAGACCTGGCAGGAGGTTGCGGAAGTCAGTCACATAGTCCTCGGACCACTCCCTGTTGCGGTTGCACGCCACCTCCATCTCAAAGGGGGTGACCACGGGCTTGTAGAAGTCGCTGCAATCAAGCAGTGAGTTCTCGGGGCAGGCGATGAGCACAAACACGTCAATCTCCAGGAAGTTGGCCAGCTTGGCCACATTCAGCTTGCCCATGGCAAACATGTAGCTCTTCTTGCCCGCACGGCGGATGGTCTCTTTCAGCTGCTGGATGATGGCCAGGTAGTCGGCCACACCCAGCGTGCCCACCAGGATGCCCACCACGCCCGCATCCTTGGCCCGCTCGATGGCGTAGAAGCGCTTCATCAGGGTCCGGGTGATGGACGGCGACTCGGTGCCATCGATGGCAGTGGTGGCGCCAGGCTGGAATGTAGAGATGGTGCAGCGGTTCCAGATCATCATGAAGTTGCGCAACAGGGCCCCCTCGGGGCCGACGTAGTACACCGCGTAGTCCCGGACGTCCAAACTGGCCTTCAGGACAAAGTGCCTCCCAAACTGACAGACCACCCGGTGGTCGTCCTCGCCATCCGACTGGCTGGGGTCCTGGTGCTGCCGGCCTCGGTTCTCATGGCAATGGTCTAGGATGAGCTTGGAGATGACCATGTTGGGATAGGTGGGTGCCAGGAGAGCCTGGAGGTCGTCTGTGAGAGACAAGTCATGAGGAGATTGGTGCCTCGATCGATCGCAACGAAAATGAAAAGAAAATTCTGCAGTATGGCAGATTTTCTCAATTTCCACTGCATTATTTATTGACATTTCGCATTTCATCCAAGTGGTTTTGATATTAATATTTAATAAAATGCTCTAAATATTAGTGCGTGGCTCCCCCCCCTCCCTCAAACTGGAATGACCTCTATGGCCTGGTGTGAACTCCCGGGTCGTGAACCCTGCGGGGGACCTACCGATGACGTGGGCGTAGTTGACATCATACAGTATGACCACATGGCTGTGCGCGTCTGGGTAGAGCTCCCTGAAGGCTGCGGCACACTGCTGCAGGTCCACGGGGCTCCGCTGGAACACGTACATGAGGGGCAGGCGCGCGGTGGGGCTGAGGCAGGTCCGGCCGTAGTGCACTATGCAGTCGGCGCCCACGTGCTCCGCCGCCACCTCATCCACACAGCAGCTGGGGAAAGAGGGCGCCAGCCTCGGGGTTTAACCCTGGCTGCAACATTGCACAGGGCTCCAAAGCAGCTTTTGGGTTGCCATTTTTGTCAAGTGTATGCTGACTTCACAAATGTCTCGTTTGTTTTTCGTTCATGTTCATCTGGTTCTTCGTCCTTTTAGTTTGCACGTTCGTTTGTGACGTTGACGGGTTAGTCAAATTAAGTTAACAAATTAAGTAGTTTGTGTCGTTTGTGCATATGCAACAAATGTATTTGTTTTTGGTCAATGCAAGAATTGGTTGATTCAACAACCTGACAATCATGACTGTTGAGCCCTGTAGCATTACCCCCAACACCCACAGCCCTTTGTTTGCACGACCCTTCACCTGCCATATGACGTGTCTCCAAGCACGAAAAGCTTGGCTGAGGTATTCCTCTCGATCTCGGTGGCAATGGGAACCGAATCCACCAGCATTTCATCTGGAAACTGGAGTGCAACCTGTGGCCATGAAACAAATGAAATTATTGTTCACTTGAACAAAGGCAGGATACAACCACCTTCCGTTCCATGTTTGTATATGTTTAGTTGCTCCAGGGGCATTGTTTTGCTTTTAATGTCTCTTGAGTTCAACAAAGTCCCACTGCCTACCTTTTGGAAACCGTTATGATTGATGAAATCACAGGTTTTTTTAATCTGATACTGCTCCTCGATATTTTCCAAGGGAGTCTTTGTCCCCAAGGTCACATCCGATCCACGCTGGAGGACGGCCTCCGAGTTGCTGCTAAAAGCATCAGTCATCGTGATATTTGGTGGTGGGTTAGGGTTTCTGAAAAGCGTTAGGGTAAGAAAAATATGACTGTGGTCATTGGTAAAGAAAGATTAATTTGCATAACAAACCAATGAACGTGCTGCTGTTACAAGAATCACTGAAGACAAATTAAACAAGTATATGAATACAATTACAATGTTCATTAACAGTTGGTCCCATGGTTGATTTACAATAACGTGCTGTTTAAATAGGAGGTGTCAGGTCACTGATGCACACTAGGGATGCAAGATACAATGGAAACCCCTACTCATCATTGTGCAGGGGCTAGTCTATAAACATAGACTGTATAAAATACATGTGACTTGCAATATGTTTGCATTGGGTGTGGCCTATGATGTGTCTTACTACACATACAGGGGAGGTGCGCCACTGGCAGCAAGCTTTCGACCTCGTCTAAACAGCGATTTGGATGTTATATCTATTACTATTCAATTAGATACCATACTTCAAAACTATACAACTATTATAGGATGTATGGGGTGCAAACGAGTATTCGTTTTCATCCGATAGATACAAAACCAACATGCAACATTTACCTTGGCTGTTACCTTGATATGAAGTATGCACAATAATTGAGCCCCACAAATGTATAATAATGTGGATAGAGTACCTCGGACAGTTAGACGTTACACGCGTATCGCAAACCGGAAGTAGTCATGCTATCGGCGTGTATGGTAGTAA
>OMOU01000051.1:0-10881 GCA_900312585.1 Malacocephalus occidentalis
TGCATGTACACCTGTGCACAGCGGCCCTCCCAGTCCACCCCACACACACGCCCCCATAGGTGTCGCCGTGATATTGTTCCTCCGCTTTTATCCCATCCATGGCCATCTTCCTCCGCGGTCAGGCCAGGAGCGGTGGGCAGCTAGTGCAGCGCCCGGGGACCACCTCGATCCAACCGCCACTGGTCAGGCGACGGTCTTCTTCCATGTTTTTAGAGGGGTTATATATACAGTGTATATATATGGAGGAACCCCAGGGAGCACGGGGAGAACATGGAAACTCCACACAGAAAGGGCTGTTCACGAAATCCCAGCACTGAAGACATGGGGAGAACCAACCATGTCCCAGGCGGGAATCGATCCCAGGACCTTCTAGCTGTGAGGCGACAGCACTACCGACTGTGCCACCGTGCCCCTTTTATAGGCCTACATATACTGTATGCATGTCGTTTTATATGCCTTTTGTGCGCCACATAGGCCCCATGATACTTCAATGTTTTAAATGAACAAAATGTAAATGTTTTCATTTTGCATGCCTTCATATGAATTCATAAATAATTCATTTTCAGATTATTTCATATAATAATTTCCAACTACATTTACCCTGGAATTAATATTTGGCAAGTGCCTCAGAATGCATTCTAGGGGTACAACATTCTAAAATGTTTTGGGCTCATCCCTGCCGCCATTCGAACTTTGTCACACTGATTCGACTTTTTTCATGGGTTCCACTAAAAACAGCTGGCTATATCTGGGTTTATGAACTCTCTCTATTCTTCTACTTTTTGCTTCTTTGTGTGGGGGTAAATTAAGAGCTCACCACTGTGTTTTGCACAATATGGCGGTTTTGAGTCAGGTGTGCCCACGATCTTTTGGTGCAGCAGAGGTACATTCATCAACTCTGCTCACAGCTTCACTTTAGCCCATAAGGCGAAGCCTAGATGGCGTAGAACGACAGTTATGTTATTATAACTCTAGTTATATGATTGGAGGCGTAGCCTGCTGCTGTACCTTCCATTGCTGAAATATTTGCGTTGCTACCTTAAGCCGTGACATGTTTGTGTTCTCTTTTCGTCTGTTTAGGTCCTCTGTGACTGCAGCCTTGAAGCACACTACATGGCAGGGTCAACATATGAGGCCTCCATTGTATGCAAGAGGTGGTAGAGTGCAGGCAACACCACAGAGCAGGGCACATATTTGTCACCACCAGGAGCTTAATGACGTTCCTACAAACACAAGACCAACGGAATGAAAGTTTTCATTCAGATAACACCCATTTAGGGATATACTAACCCAATTAGTATATTATACTAATTGGGTTTGTCATTAATTGAAATTGAAGAGGATAGGGAATCACCTTACCTGCATGGCTCCAGCACTATTTCTAACTTCATTCAGCTGTCATATTCAGCTGAGGTTAGTGTAGGGCCTCTGCAATACTGGTCCCCTAAGATCCTTCATTCACTGCACTTTCACACCCTCAGTGAATCATCAGTCTGCTATTATATTGACCAAAGTCCAACACACCCACTCATGTGACATAAAGAAACCTTCCTCAGAGCCTGTTGTCCACGGAGATGAAAGACTCTCTTCTGGGTTTAACCGCCAGGGAGACCTGCAACCTTGACCCCGTATTCTGGAGGAAGGGGTCAAGGGTCTGCCCAGTGACGTTGATTCGACTCATTGGTTGAATGCGCTACTTGGTCTATCTCAACACAGACGCAAGGTCTGTGTTGAAAATAAAAAATAAAAAATACCCCCCCCTCTGCCTCTTGCCCTACCAGGGGGGTTGGCTCTTTGCTCTTCCTCGCCGACCCCCCAGCTGGTGAAAAAACCCTCCGGCGCTTTGTGTAGTGGTAATTACACGGTTATTCAACCTAAGAAGCTACGTTTGAGGACAAAGTATCTCATTTTGTTTGACCCTACCAGCCACGCTGTAGCTTGAAACCCGTTTAGCTCCGTCTATGATAACCGTAAGCATCGGTCGATACCCTGCGAACCACGCAGTTATTGACTTGGGATAAAGGGCAGCCGCCCACCCTTTGAAATCCGACACCGCCGACCCGCTCTGCCCACTTTGAACGCAACACCGATGCTCACCTCCAAACTCCAGACCCCAGGACTCGACGCAGGGAAAGAACGTATCGCCTTCGACAAGGCTGACCAGGCTACCTCACTGAACTCGGAGCAATTTTTTGGGAAAGAAATAGCCAGCTCACGATCGCTAACCACGTGATCCCCAGCTAAGACAAACCAGACGTCAGTCTGTGCACAACGCAATGAACTCGACAGAGTTCATTGAGAAAGACTGAGCCGCCTTCCGAACCCTAACCACGCCATCTCCAACAAGGTAGATATCTGGGCAGAGTTAGGTAGAAGTGTGCTTATGGTGGTCTGCTTACCCGTTTATTGATATTAACAAATGATATTGTAAACCTGTTTCAACGGAACCTGTTCCTATTGTTCATGCCCCCCTTTTCACGGTCCCCCTCATGTGGATTATGGCTTTTTGTTCTCCCTTCTGCAGCCATTTTTATACACTCTCACTCCAGGTTGTGCATATTTACTTTATGCCATTTGCCAACTTCAATTTAATAACAATTCTTATATTATAACTACTTGTGATTATTGCTTGAATGTTGTGTTGAAGCCAGCCTCTGTCGCGTAAAGAACTCCGAAACCTTCACCATTACTAGCTATTGATATACTAATTATTTGTCATACACTGAACAAAAACGAGAAAGACGAGTGACTCCTTTCTTGCCCATGAGAGCCTTGCTGAACTCAGCTCTGTGGTGTTTGCTGGACTGTTTGAAATATCTGACCATTTTCTGACACTTGGCTAAAGCATCGGCAAACCCACTGTCACGGAGAGCCACTTTGATTACCCTCTGTACAATATGCACTACACAGGGCGGGCATATGTTAGTATACTTGCTGCTGCCATCATATTGCGAGCACTATCTGTTCCGACAGTGGTGATCTTGTCCGTGATCTCCCACTCCTCTCCAACTTCATAAAGTGAATGCATGCTTTGGCAAAATGCCTTTCATCCGTTTTCGCCACACCTAAAGCGCAGTTACCATTTGTAATTGATTTTATATTTGCTGTTACACCGAGGTAGTTATGGTTGCTTACTGATGTCCAGTGGTCTCCAGTCAGTGCAATGCAGTGGCTTGTATGATTGGTTGCCTGAGGCGATCTGGACAATGCCTTGTAGCCCATGGATCACCATGGCCTACAGTCCATGGCGATCCATTTTGTGATTGTGTTGGTTAATTTGTTGAGAGACTTGCCCTGGATGCACTCATCGTCTTACGAATACGGCTCGATCCTGACTGAATGGCAGTGCTTTGCCAAAGATGGTACTTCAGACTTGTGCTTCAGTGGAAAGTAACGCTACGATGTGTGCACAACATTTGGTTTAGCAAAATTTCCATCTTTTAAATGTGAATTTTCCATTCAACATGCCAGGGGATGTCTCTTCAGTCATTGTGTTAGCTGCGTTTACCATGTAATCAGAAAAAATAAACAGGAATAAATCCATGCTGGAAATTCGGGAGGACGTTTGGATCAAACGTAATGTGATGTTAACGTGTTTAGTTTTCCAGATTGATCGGAAGCTTTAACTTTGACAGCCCTGATAATAACATAACAATTTCAGAAATGCCACACAACAGCATACGATATATAGCTTCATAATCCACCATTTACAGTAAACAGCAATCAATGTTCTCTCTTGTCAGACTTTAGATCAAAATATAAGGGAAGGAGGCAAAATGTGTTTACAATATCAATAAACAATGATATAACATAGTTCTACCTAACTATGGCCAGATATCTACCTTGCTGGAGATTGTGCGTGTAGCGATCATGAGGCGGTTTAGTCTTTCCCAAAGAACTATCAAGTTCAGCGGGGTTGTGTGTTGAGGGTCACTCGCAGTGAAAGAAACGGCGATCTGCCAATGTCGGGAATTAAAAAGGAATCGATCTGCCTTTATTTTTTCTAAACAAAAACTGTGTGTTTCGCAGGGAGTCCACCGATGTTCATGACACTTTGCTAAGGAATCTCTAAACTATAGCAACACAGAAAATGAGGTACGCGAATCAGAAGCAACTGTGTGGAGGTGACTGGCCTGGCCAGGACACATGACCAGTAGCAAACCATTTGGGGTACAGTGAGAAGAGGTGTGAAAAGAGTGATGAAAGGATCGGTGCCCCTGCTTATCTTTGACCTGCAGCTGCAAGCCAATGCAGTTTCATCTCACATAAAAAACAAGCCAAAGAAAAATGTATACCATATAGGAGGATAAAAGAGATAAAACTAAACAGTGATTTAAAAAATAAAACAAAATTCCCTCATAGTAGTAGACCAATGATTGGGGCTTTACACATGGTGTGAAAAGAGTAGTGAGTGAAGGATCCTGGGGAACCATTTTGAATGGCTGTGGCCCTACGACAATGTTCCAACTATCAACATGATCCCTGAGTTTAGAGACTCAGTTGAATGGGTGGGCACGGAGGGTGGGCAGCATCTTGTGAGCAGCATCGATAAGCTTAAAGTTGATATATTTTTCCGGGTTTTGGCTGCTGCACTCAACACTCGGTCACCCCTCCGCCTCCGAGCCAAACTTTACTGGGTTACTGGTGCAAGGACTTCTTGCGCATACCCTGAACTGAACAATAGACACATGGCCCGAACTCAACAGGATGTTTTTTTTTCATGAACCGTTCCATCCCTAGATGAAAGCAATGTTAACCTTCTGACTGTCATAAAAACAGAGCATCAAAAACATCTGTCGGTGCAGCTGTCTGCCGACTCTGTGACAATGGTTACATTAAGATCTTTGAGAGTGTGCTGTATGCTGAGTTCTAAGTTTTACTTGTTGCTCATCTGTTGAATGATAAAGATTACATTAATGTCAATTAATTGACATTAACAATGGTTTATAAACAAACAGAAGGTATACTGTCAATGCATGTAATCCACACGCGATGGGAACATGTCTATTCAACACATTTTGGAATATGGGAAGGACTAGTGGACAAAATATAAATTTTATGTATATCCATTTAAGTTACTCATTTGGATTGTATTACTTAATCTGCCTTTTACTTGAACAGTTAATGGCCCAACATAAATAGTCCTGGTCTTAGGAGCCTTAGGGGTGGCCTAACGGCTGGGCTACATTAGTTCGTCACATGGCTTGGTGCAGAATATCAGTGGATGCTCTTACGTTTGCAGTGGCATGGAATGAAAGAAGAACTTTTTGAGAAACTATGTTCAGTTGTCACCCGTGTGCTGCCTTGCAAACAACTTAAGACCCGGGAAACCCTTCTGGAATCCAAATTCTCCCTACATACCAACATAAAGGCTACAGGGGGAAAACCAACTGACTTAAGTTCAGTCAACAAACATTAGACTCTTCCCCCTGGATTTGATAGATGTGGATAGGTAAGATTATTTCACTGTGTACATAGCAAAACAAATGCACAAGCAAAGATGCAAACGGGTAAAAAAGGCAAGAACATTGCCTTTTTTAGAAATGGTAAATGGATTGCATTTATATAACACTTTTGTCCAAAGCCCTTTACAGTTGCCTCACATTCACTCATTCATACACTGACAGCGGGGTCAACCATGCAAGGTAACAACGAACACGTCAGGAGCAGGCAGGGTTTAGACGTCTTGTTCATGGACATCTCGACACTTAGCCTGGCAGAGCCCGGGGATCCTACCAGCAACCTTCCGGTTGCCAGACAACTGCTCTTACCTCCTGAGCTACTGCCGCCCATTTGCCTCACTGACTCTTGTCTCTAGTTAGAGCCGCATTGAGCCTCCTCCTCGAAAGCCCACATTATGAAAATGGATTCAATACAAACCAACTTCATCGTTTCTCATTTATTATAAGCTTGGTTAGTTTTATGGCATCCAATCCATAGCTAGGCTGTATGACGCTACATACCTTGCCTGTAATTGTTGGAACGTGTTCCCATCGCCAATTTTTGTAAATTCTTGAATCTTGAATTTGCAGGCTCTTTGTTCTAGCTCGGCAACTCGAACAACTAATATATCCAATCTCATCTTAAATCAGGAAACTCTAAATAGATATTTAAGGCAACATGACCCATATCCATTTTTAAATTAAAAACCACAGAAAGGTTCGCATGCATGCAGTAAATAATCCAGTGCATTTTACAAAAACACAGGGAAACTTTGTCTAATTGTATTGTTGGTAGAGTTGAGCTGTTGATGTTTTTATATATATAGTGTGTTGACTGATTAATCATATTTCAATATTTTCTTATTGTTTCTGTTGCAGCCTGCTCTGCTGAAAGCTATTTTCAATGTAGACCCTGATGAAGTACGCTCCCTCATATTCAAGAAAGAAGATGTGAATACACAGGTAGTCTTATCTCATAATTGTCCTTCCTTCCATCTTACAGCTCTTAGAATTTTTTTTGCTGATGCTTTTACAAATTAAGTGGATCAATTAGAAGCATACATTTGATATTTTGGATGCATACATTTAGACATGCATGTTGTTGATGAGCAGGTAGGAGGTCGGGCATCTTGTTGAAGGATGCCTACAAGAAGACAGCCTACAAGAGCGGTACCTGACTCAGAATTTTCCCTGATTTACCCTGATTCGGCAGTTAAACAAGCCATCACTGTTAGTTAGCCTCTTGGGACCATCCTGATATTTATGTTTGCGTTTCAGAATTCCCAAATTGCCGCAGCCTTAAATTCTCCAGCCTATCAGAGTGGCGCTTGTGCACTTACTGATGTGTAAATGAAACTATTGCAGATCTATACATTTTTTTTATGGGAGCTGTGGAATTCCATTTGGACTTTATCCTTCAATCTTTCTGGCGGGAATTAGGCAGTTGTCTGTAAAAAATCCTATTAAAACACCAATTAGCCTCAAGTGACACATTATCTGCACTTTTGCTGATGTGAAGGGTGCTGATGTACACACACATACAGGGCATCCATTGCATACATATACAGTATGTTGTGTTAAAATTGTACATATTTTACCCTTGTGATTTGGATAGTGCACTTGTCCATATTGTGATTTTGATAGATGTATATCTATTTTATTGTTCAGCCCTGGCGCAAAGATAGTTTTCCGTCTGCAACTTGTGACCAGCCTACTGCTGCTTCTGTTCTACACAATCAAATCTGTAATTTCTACTATTAAGTCACCAAGTAATTTAAGTACACTTAAGTAACTTTTCCTCTTTGAAATGTGCTCCCTACATTGAGTCAAAATTCATTAGTACCCCCATACATTCCAAGCAATGTGTGTCACCCCTTATATTGCATGCAGAACAAGACACTTCTGATGTGTATTGTCGTTTCTACTACCGGAGCTCTGTGGCTCGTCTGGTGTACGACCAAAGTTCTGCTATAACTGAGTTGGACTTGGACCGAGAGTGGATCTGAAAGCCACTGACATACTCTATATGCTTTTTGAAGCGTTACTAAAATATAGCCTGTATGAGAAATTGAACAGTTTCAGAAATGGAATGGTTGTTGCATGGCTTGTTGCAGTGGCATTCGTAATCGAGGATGGCGCTGAGCTATCTCTGGATGCATCTAGGGGTACCGCTGGATTGCCTTTACTTTAGAACATTGTACAACCCTGACAAGTTTTCAAAAAATGTCCTACAAATTCTCCTATAATCGACACCGGGTCTATATGGGATTATAATCCCATATAGACCCGATGTTAATTATAGGTGACGTTTCCAAGATGTTAGGGTATATCATGGTCTCTCTCTCTTACTTTTGGCCTGCTGAATAATTATAATCTGTTTACATAGATGGCAAGTCCTCTCAATCTCGCCCAACAATGTAGTTTGTTTGACTTGAAATGTACAGTTTCTACACACAACTCATGTATATAATCTGTTGCATTCCTAGTTCAAGCTCAGGCTGTTTTTTTGTTTCAAATTAAATGCGCGGCAGGCCTAATTTAGATTCTTCCATGTCAGGACAATGAGAAGCGAACCCCACTGCATGCTGCTGCCTATCTGGGAGATGCCGAGATCGTCGAGTTGCTGATACTGTCAGGTACTAATGACACTGCATTCTAGTGCTGGAAATTTGTTCTCAGCCTGGTTTTTATTTACCAATCCAGCTCTATACTAGCATAAATGTAATTTGTAGAGAAATTATTACTTCATGTACTTACTAAGGTGTTCTAATGTAAACCCATCCATCCAAGGGCAATACAATGGTATAGGGTTTTGGTTGGCTTTTCTATGCATAACTGAAAAGTGTGATCCCTAGGAGCCAGGGTAAATGCCAAAGACAACAAGTGGCTGACGCCTCTGCACCGGGCCGTGGCCTCCTGCAGTGAGGTACAGGCAGTGCCAAATCATCACGCATCCTCATTTCTAACTACTCACGCTTCCAGAAGTTCTTATTTACCATCAACCTCACGGATCTGTCCCCCACAGGAGGCCGTCCAGGTGCTTCTGAAACACTCGGCGGACGTCAATGCCCGGGACAAAAACTGGCAGACGCCACTGCACATCGCTGCGGCCAACAAGGCAGTCCGCTGTGCTGAGGCACTGGTTCCGCTGCTGAGCAATGTGAATGTTTCGGACCGGGCAGGGCGGACAGCACTACACCACGCTGCCTTCAGTGGGCACCTGGAGGTGTTGTTCTCAAACATTTTTGTAATATACCCGCTCAAAAACATGTACCCCTTTCACCAGCACAAATCATTTCAAAGATATTTGTTAGGCTTTTCACAAGTTGGATGTGTTTTGACCTGAAAAATCTGGATGACTTGCTGACATGACATAATGGACAGTATTTTGGTGTTTCTGTCGCCATGTTTTTCGAGATTTTTTTTACTTGGAGCACTACATGCAGCTCTGGGTATTTAATTTGAGTTACACTAAGTTTGGATAGAACAGGCAATGTTTTCTCTGTCCTCGTCTCCCACAGTAAAAAACACACAGAGGTGCACAGTAAATCACAGATTTCCCCATTTCAATTAAATTATTTCCAGTACTTGAATATTATCTGGCAACTTCAGACAGGAAAATATTCGGTGCCAACACACTTACTGCGCTTCGGGTTGGTCTCTGCCTCAAGCCATGAGGGATGTGCTGCTCAGCCAATTCAATCAAACCACCCACAGTTTGTGTATCACACTGGAGTGTTCAGTCTCTAATGTAAGTGCAAGTGGCTGCAGTATTTAATACAATCAAGACATACAAAGTTGTTGGTCTTTTATTTAAAACTGGCCACAACTTTCCCAAACATCCCAAAGCTTCATTTTTACCACCCTTAATAACTTTAATACATTTTTATTCTTGATCCAGTACTTTAATGGTACTCTTATTGGTTCTTTTCTCTGGCTATCTCTTCTTTTGGTAAAAATATGTTTCCGATGAGAGCAACGGTGTTGCACATTATTTACAGCACTGCTCCAAACCTTGGTGTGCACCGCAGCGCCATCCATTGCCACCCATTGCCACCCATTAACAAGATTCTATGACTTGACGCATCACTCTGTGGGACGTCTAGCAACTGGCTTTACATTGAAGCTTTGCCTGTAACAGAGTTTGACTCGGGACAAAAATCTAGTGACTACTTCTACAATAGTGTCACAAAGCAGCACATCATCAGATGGCAGATCACTTTTTTAAATTTGTTTGGAAAAACGTGTTCCAGGAACACTGTTATTCGAATATATTGCTACATTTAAAACAAAAAAGGGGTTCACTGCCACAAGGATTATTGTGCTTGCAAAAACGTTTCCTGCACGTCCCTACACTTGTCGTGTGTGTGCTGTGTAGATGGTGAGGCTGCTGTTGTCCAGAGGAGCCAACATCAATGCCTTTGACAAGAAGGACCGCCGTGCCATCCACTGGGCAGCTTACATGGGTAATGAATCCTATTAACTTCTATTCAGATAGCACAGTACAATGCCCCGAGCCCTCACCTGTCGCTACATAAGGTTTCAAAAGCTGCCTGTATTCTGAATTTGAGTTGTACAGTACAACATATGCTCTTTTACTGTTTTTGAGCAGAGATGAACAGTGTCCTTGTCTACCAAACCGTAATATTGAAAATGTTTTACCAGCACATGCACAAAGCAGGCCATCATCCTGTAACTGCACACAACTTCATTTTAAATCAAGCAATTGCAATAGCCAAATCACATTTTAGATTTTAGTTCCTCAAATCTGTGTGGGAAGATTAAACGTTGCATTTTATATACCCCTAGCAACTCCCTTTTATTTTTAAAGCTAATAATGACAAATAAATTGTTGACCAAGACTCTTCTGATCAAGTAATGGTTCGTCGAATATTGGGGGCAGCGTTGAAAAACATAGAATTAAATTGTTGCACAAATACATTTTTTGCTTTGCATTTAGCTCAAAGTTAAGGATTGTTCAGTCTAAAAAGCAGTGGTTCTCAAACTATTTTTTTTTAAACGGTTTTAAAATGGTTCTTCAGACAAGTACCCTTTTAACGTTTGTGACATGCTCTTATTGGAAAGATTAGCCAAACTTGTTCCAATGATATTTACATTCATTCTGTTGTATTAAGGTGCTATTCATTTTATTGTGGTGGAATTATTTTAGAACTGTTCATAACCAATATTAAAAATTAAATGTGTTCATGTTCAGCGTCCCCTCTGTGATTATTCAAAGTACCCCTATGGATATATGTACCATGAAATTGTTGACTGGTATAATTTTGCATTGTGAAACTTTTTTTTCTTTCTCCAAGGTCATATTGAGGTGGTGAAGCTGCTGGCCTCCCATGGTGCAGAGGTGGCCTCCAAGGATAAGAAGTCGTACACGCCGCTCCATGCTGCTGCCTCCAGTGGCATGATAAGCGTTGTCAAGTAC
>OMOU01000052.1:0-13801 GCA_900312585.1 Malacocephalus occidentalis
ATTGGCCAGTACGATGGTGGGAATCGCGGACGGCGGGGACTAGCAGCAAGCCGAGCGCGTATACCTCCGCGCTTGCCCCTCTTCTGAGTCCGTAGGTTCCGACCGTGGCGCCTCCATGGCGGACTGGCTGCAGGAGTGGGGGGCGGTGGTGCGGCTTGCCTCCGGAGTAGACCGCGGTCGCGTAAAGGTTCCGCGATGGATGGATTTAACTTTGTATGTACGTTTCTGCGGATGCCGAGCAGAAACTCTCGCGAAAGTGTGCGCCTTGCGACTGACATGGTGCGACGAGGACAACCAAAAAACGATATTAAAACACATAAAAAAACACAAAATCGCCATTCTGTCGGGACAGAGAGAAGCCGCTGCGTGTGCACGCGCCGCCAACTTCCGCCGAGGTAGCCAAGTTGCAGCAACGGTTTACGGATGTTTTCTCCCCGCTGGCAAACACCATGAAGGACACAAACCCCCGGATCACAAGGTGGTATCTGGCCCTGCAGCCCTATAATATTTTAATCGTACACAGGCCAGGGGCACAGATGGTCGTGGCCGATTTTCTCTCCCGCCTACCCGAGCTAAAACAAGGAGAGGGGTAGGGGAGTTGGCTGATGGCCGGGATGCACCCCAGCCTCAGTCGGGCAGTGGGGATGTGTGAGCCATGAGCTGACATTGTTAGTTCTGTCAGGCAATGACAGGGGGAGCGGAATAGCATAAATGCCTGGAATGTGATGCAGCTGTAGCGAATGAGTGCAATTAACGAAATGCTATATAATAACAGCTGTGCACTCTTCCTGCAGTAGAGGCTGGGTACGCAGGGCCGGAGACAAGTCGGAGAGACGCCGACGGCGAACCCTCTCTATGCAGATGGACCAGCAGACCACCGGACCACCTGACCACCCATCTGCATATTGTTCATATTTCTAGTTATAGTTAAATGTGTCCTAGCGTGTTCTGTTGTCAATATAAAAATAAAAATCATTTTTATTTGTGGAACCACCGCCGCCCTCTCCTTTTTCCGAGAACCACGATCATGGCATTGTGGTAAAAAAGACTTTGCTACAGACTTCTTGGCCATAAAGGAGGAAACGCTGTGGCTCGTTAAACCACCAGGACTACTATTTTGTGTAAATAGTACAGACTTGATGGACTGGTTCAGAATATTGTTACACCCTAATGAATTTATCCCAGATATTTCTTCCCCAGATGACGGCCCTTTCTGAACCCGGACGGCAGGAAGTGCTACGAGTGTGGTAAGTCTGGACCTGGACCGCAATGTCCCTATGCCATCGGCCTCAGCCAGTGAGGTAGCCCCCGGGAATATTTTCAAGTTTCTGATGGCATGCAGGGCTGATGAGAGTGGACTTTCACCTGTCACTCCAATGAGGGCCTATGGGAAAGACACCACGGCACTCTTGGACTCCACGAGTATTGTGACCCTGATCTGACTGGACTTCACGTGTATCCACAGCGAGACTAAAACTAACCTACTACTCTTTTACACCTACAGACCACAAAGGGGCAGTGTACGGGACCAGTGGGAGTGGTTCCAAACCTACTGGTGCCGGTTCTCATCAGATTCCCTGTGGGCCAGTATGTCTGAGAATGGCAGGAGCCCAAAGGTAGGATAAAGCTGAAGAAGCACAAGGGGTGTCAGAAGGAGGAAGTGTGGATTTGTTGTTTGTTCCCCGTCCCTTTGTTCTATCTGTCCTGCAGTTGGCACACTCTCAGATTCTTGGGGCTCACCTTGGATTGGAGAAGACCTTGGACAGTATCAAGGCCCAGTTCTGCTGGCCTGGAGTAAAAAGAAAAGTGGTGGATTACTGCCGCAGTTGTTCAGAGTGCCAGCATGCGGCGCCGAAGCGACACATCCAAAAATCCCCTTAAGAATCCCCTTAACCCATTACATCAGTTCCTTTCAGCAGAATTACAATGGACCTGGTTGGACCACTATTATGCCACCAGGTACCCCAAACGGCTAACAAAGTTATCGCATGTGAGTTACTAATGCTGTTTTCCAGGGTCGGCATCCCAGAACAGATATTACAGACATAAAGGGAACCCTGTTTATGAAAGGTCTCTGTAAACTCCTGAATATAGCCCAGTTGTGCACCTCAGTGTATCACCCTCAGACAAGTGGATTGGGTGAAAGATTCAATCGGACCTCAAAACAGATGCTAAAAAAGGTGATGGAGGTGGATGGAAGGAACTGGGACCCCTACCTGATATTCTCGATCTGTGAAGTGCCCCAAACATCAACAGGGTTGTCCCCGTTTGAACTCCTATATGGGAGATGACATAGAGGGCAACTGTCAGCCCTCTGTGTCATGGTGGCCTAAATAGGACTTCCTGGCCATAAAGGAGGAAAAACTGTTGACTCTTTAAGGCCTGGTGGCCTAACGAGTCACCAGGACTTTCCTCACAAAGGGAAGAGCAGGTGGCCAGGAGGGGAGAGAAGGAGAAGGAGTTATGTGGACAGGAGAGTGGGAGAAGCGTGGACAGTGAGACAGCACAGCGTGGACTGAGGATTTACCGGAACGCATTCCCCTCTCTCCCAGCAGTAAATACCCCCCAAATAAATATGCTTAAGTTGTGCTTAAGTGTTTTATTGTTAAACTTGGTGGCGTGGAAACCCCACACCCTTGAGCCTACTACATATGGTGGAGAATGCCGGCACAAGACACCCCAGGCTGAACAACTAAACAGGCACAGAGCACAATGGAAAAGTTTGTGAGGCAGATTGTAAAGTTTAGCATAGGGCAGCAGGCCATGCACCAGGAACTGATGTTGAATGATCCCCACTTAACCTGGAGTGATACATTTGGTCTTACACCTGCTATTATGCTTGCAACCTAGCAATTATGCAATTATTTGTTCTGTTAGCCTTATGAATGCGTGTTCTGTTCCACAGAACTGAACAGCAAGATAATCATAGTAATGTTACATATACATATATATGACCTAATGACTACATTTTTCTTTCTGATAACACCCATTTAAGGGACAGGTCTAAAATACAATAATATATTATACTAATTGGATTTGTCATAACATTTAAGAGGATAAGGAAGTCATCGTACCTGCATGGCTCCAGCAGTGTTTCCAACTTTGCAAGCCAGTCATATTCAGCTGAGGTTAGAATGGTTAACTTGGGCTTCTGCTGCGCCAGTGTTACCTTCAGTGGGTCTTTGTTGTTTTGGACCGGATTATTATCACCTCGACAGTTGAATTCCAGGGCGTTGGTACATCCTGGCCGAGTGACTCCTCTTCTCTCCTATGAGAGGCTTTCTGAAATTGCAGCTCTGCTGTGTTTGCTGGACTGTGTTAGACTGTATGTTCTGACACTGGGCTAAAGCATTGACAAACCCGCTGTCATGGGGAGCCACTGTGATTACCCTCTGCGCTACATAGGGCATATGCTCATCTTGCTGCCGCTATCATATCATGAGCACTATCTGTTCTTGTCTGCAATCTCCCACTCCTGGGCAACTGCAATAAACTTGCTAGTGCATGCTGTGGCAAAATGCCTTTTATCGGTTTTCACTCCACCTAAAGTGAACGAGTGCAGTTGCCATTTATAATCGATTAAATGTGCCATTACACAGAGGTAGTTACGGTTGCTTACTGATGTACAGTGGTGTCCAGTCAGTGCAATACATGTAGCTTGTGCCAATTCCTCTGCTTTCTTTGCCTTTTCATGGCCGTGCAATTCGTTTAGTTGTTGTGACCATAGTTCCCCTCGAAGGTGGCTTGTATGATCGGTTGCCTGAGGTGATCTGGGCAATGCCTTGTAGCCCCTGGTCTTCAACAATGTTGATGCAGTCCATAGCGATCCATTTAGCGATTGAGTTGGTTCATTTAGCGGTTTGTGAGACAGCTTTTTTGCGAGACTTGCCTTGGATGCAATCTGCTAGCATAGTCTGACAAACACGGCTTGATCCCAACTGAGTGGCAGTGCTAGTGTTAGCATTAGCATTAGCAAATACACACTTTGCCCAAATATGGCACATAGACTTGTTCGGTGGAAAGACAGCTCATCACTACAATATGTGCACACAAGTTCCATCTGGAAGCTTTTTAAATCAGAATTTTCTGTTCAACACACTCGTTATATCGTGCTATCTGCGTTTGCCATGTAATCACACAAAAACAAGAAGTGCATTTGGCATGGAACCACACAAATGAAACAGGTATAAATCTGAACTGGAAATACTGGAGGAAGTATTTAGGGGAGGTGTTTAAATATTGTGATGAGCTTGGTTTTAAAGAAATGAATGGCGAGTCACGAGATCTTTAGTTATAACAATCCTGTGTCCCATACGCCGCACGACTCCAGGAATTGCTTGGAAATCCTTGGGTCGCCACATAGCCCCTCAAGTGTTCAAGGAGCCGCCGCGGGCGAACAGGCCGCCTGGGGTTCACACAAGGCGCAATGGGATGAGAGTCACTCTGGTTAGGACTTGGGGTGCTGCCTGTCCCTGTGCAGCACCACCATGTGCCCCCGACCGAACATGCGCAGTTGGTACACTACCTCCGACAGCTAGGCCACAACCACTGGCCCTTGCCAGTGGCTGTGAAGCTTGGGGGAAACCCCCTTCTTGCGGACGGGACAATACACCCATACCTTGTCCCCTGGTATGAAGGCCTGCCCCCGGCACCGTGTGTCATAAGCCCTTTTCTGACGCCCTCCGGCGTTGGCCTGGGCCTGGCGAGTGTAGTCATGGACCACCTGCAGGTGGTCCCTCAGCCTGCGAAAGTAGTCCATCTCTTTCCCCACAGCAACTAAGTCCACTGGCGTCCGGATTTCCCGCCCGAACATGAGGGCGGCAGGCGTGCACTGACTGGACTCCTGGACAGCAGTCCCACTCGCTCCATCGGGGCCACCACCAAGTACTGCTGCAATGGGGCATGGGAATGCTGGGTTGGCCCCTTCTGGGCGGTGCAGGAGTTGCAGCAGTGCACGTGCAGCTCCACATCTCGTCGACAGCCAGACCAGTAGAACCGCCCCCTGAGGCGGTGGAGGGTCTTGGCGTTTTCGTAGTGTCCCGTCCCCACCGAGCCGTGGACGATCTGGAGGACCTGGGAACAGAGCTCACAGGGCACCAGTAGCTGCAGGAGGTTGTTCCCTCGTCCAGGGACCTGCCACCTCCGATATGCCACCCCCTCATGGAGCTCGAAGTTACCAAACTGAGAGTGATAGGCCTTTACCTCGGGACCCAAGGCTGACACCTCTGCCCACTCGGGCCGTTGTCCCGCCTCCAGCCAGTCTCTCAACAGTGCCAGGGTCATGTCTGCCTCCTGCTGTTCCCTCAGCTGCTGCGGGTCAACGGGAGCCACCCCTCCTCGTTGCCGGTGGTCTGCACGGCCGCCACTGTCAGCATCATCTGGCCCTGCTCTTCTTGCCGCTGACAGTAGCGGCACTCCATTGCCACCCAGGGGCACCGGGAGAGCACGTCGGCATTGCCATGGTGTCCCCCTGCCTTGTGCTGTATTTAAAAATCATCCCTCAGGGCCTCCAGCCCGATGGCAACCCAGGGGTGGTGCAGCATTGCTGATGGTCTGATCTCTGGAGTCCTTCAAGGTCATTTGGAGTCTTACTTTTGAGCACTTGTACTCTTCAGTGAGACTCGTGATAGGTAGCTCCAGGACCCCTCTGCCATAGAGGCCGATGTTGGTCAGACAACGTGGGACACCGAGCCATTTCTTCACGTATGAGGTCATGGTTCGCTCCATCTTCTCCACAGTTGTTATTGGGACCTCGTAGATAGTGAGTGGCCACATTATCCAAGGGAGAAGTCCAGATTGCAGGCACCAGAGCTTGAGCTTCCCTGGCAGTGGGGTGTTGTTGATGTTTTCCAGGTTGTTGGTGATGTCCTGCCTTAGTTGCTGCACTTGGTCCCTGTCCCTGAGGCTTGCATTATACCATCTGCCCAGGAATTTTACAGGTTCCTCAGACACCATTGGTATTGGGTCGTCACCAATGCAGAACTTGACTATTGAGATGCTTAGTGACTTGTTCGGCTTGATCTTCATCCGGGCCCACTTGATATTCTCCAACAGTTTTCCAAGTAGCCGCCTGGTGCATGCTTCCTTCCTGGATGAACCGCACACGTTCTACGCTCGCTACGAGAGGGACAACCATGAGGGGGCCATTAGGCCTGTCCTTCCTGTAGACCACCAGCCACTAACACTCTCCCCCTCCGATGTAGGTGTGGCAGAGTGAACTCACGGAAGGCCGCCGGCCCTGATGGCATCCCCGGTCGGGTGCTCAGGGCCTGCGCCACACAGCTGACTGAGGTCTGGACTGATATCTTCAACCAGTCACTAGCCCAAGCAGTTGTCCCCGCATGCTTCAAAACCACCTCCATTTTGCCGGTGCCCAAACACTCCACCACCCGTCGCACTCACTCCCATCATCACTAAGTGCTCCGAGAGGCTGGTCCTGGCTCACCTCAAAACCTGCCTCTCACCCACACTCGACCCCTTCCAATTGGCATACCGCCAAAACAGGTGCATGGAGGATGCCATATCCTCAGTGCTACACTCCGCTCTCTCCCACCTGGACAACAAGAACGCCTACGTGAGAATGCTGTTCATCAACTTCAACTCAGCATTCAACACCATCATCCCCTCCAAACTGATAACTCCTTCAACTCCTGGGTATCAATCACTTCTTTGCAGAGAGAAGTGTTGATAGATAATATGGACTTCCTGGATAATGGACTTCCTCACCAACACACTGTCTGTTAGACTGAATAACAACACCTCAAAACTCACACTGAACACCGGTGTCCCACAAGACTGCATGCTGAGCCCTTTGCTCTACTCCCTGTTCACCTATAATTATTAGAAAATGGAAGAAGTTGAAGATGACAGTCAATCTCCTTCGGTCTGGGGCTCCATGCAAGTTCTCATCTCGTGGAGCCTCAATGATCATGAAAAAGGTGAGGGATCAGCCCAGAACTACATGGCAGGACCTGGTCAATGACCTGAAGAGAGCTGGGACCACAGTATCAAAGAAAACCTTAAGTAACACACTACGCTGTCATGGATTAAAATCCTGTAGCGCATGCAAGGTCCTTCTCCTCAAGCCAGTGCATGTCCAGGCCCGTCTGAAGTTTGCCTATGACCATGTGGATGATCCAGAGGAGGAATGGGAGAAGGTCATGTGGTCTGATGAGACCAAAATAGAGCTTTTTGGTTTAAACTCCACTCGTGTTTGGAGGAAGAAGAAGGATGAGTACAACCCCAAGAACACCATTCCAACCGTGAAGCATGGAGGTGGAAACATTATTCTTTGGGGATGCTGTTCTGCAAAGGGGACAGGACGACTGCACCGTATTGAGGGGAGGATGGATGGGGCCATGTATCGCGAGATCTTGGCCAACAACCTCCTTTCCTCAATAAGAGCATTGACGATGGGGTGTGGCTGGGTCTTCCAGCATGACAACTACCCGAAACACACAGCCAGGGCAACTAAGGAGTGGCTCCGTAAGAAGCATCTCAAGGTCCTGGAGTGGCCTAGCTAGTCTCCAGACCTGAATCCAATAGAAAATCTTTGGAGGGAGCTGAAAGTCTGTGTTGCCCAGCGACAGCCTCAAAACCTGAAGGATCTGGAGAAGATCTGTATGGAGGAGTGGGCCAAAATCCCTGCTGCAGTGTGTGCAAACCTGGTTAAGAACTACAGGAAACATCTGATCTCTGCAATTGCAAACAAAGGTTTCTGTACCAAATATTAAGTTCTTCTGATGTATCAAATACTTATTTCATGCAATAAAATGCAAATGAATTACTTAAAAAGCATACAATGTGATTTTCTGGATTTTAGACTCCGTCTATCACAGTTGAAGTGTACCTATGATAAAAATTACAGACCTCTACATGCTTTGTAAGTGGGAAAACCTGCACAATCGGCAGTGTATCAAATACTTGTTCTCCCCATTGTATATCTATTTATTTAGTCATCTAACTGCTCTACTGTTGCACTTTTGCTTCTACTTTTGCACTTCTGGTTGGATGCTAATCTAATCCCTATCAATGGAACGGAGGTTGAGCGTGTCACCAGCTTCAAGTTCCCTATGTGCACTCCGTAGATTCAGCATATCCCTGCATATCCCTGCATTTCCCTGTAGATTCTGTTCATTCTGTACATTCTCTGTAGATTCTGATCATACTGCTAAAGGCCCTGTCACACTACAGCGTATGAGAGCAACGTATGAGTTTTTTATGAAAATGCGAAAAAAATGTTGCCTCCGCACAAAAAGCCCTTGAAATTTGTGCGTATACGTACCGTACTGAACCTGTGAGTAGCGCATTGCCAGCATATGACCAGCGTATGACCAGCAAATGTCAGCCAAAAGAATATCATCATACGCTGGTATACACTGACATACGCTAGGGGTATGTTAGGCATAGGTTGTATAAGTTTCTAGCACGGTCGCATACGGTGGCATACGCTGGCATATGGCGAGGCAGACATTCATACCAGCGTATGTCCGCATATGACCGGCATACTCGACCTATGAGTAACTTCCCTCTAGCGTCACACTCGCGTATTCAGCGTATGCCTAGCGTATGCTTAGCATATAAACCATACGTCCGCATACGCACAACATTTTAGGCATGTTTAAAAATTAATTTCTGCCTTGCCATATGCCAGCGTATGCGCGCGTATGCGACCGTGCTTGAAACATATACAACATATGCCTAACGTTCCCCTAGCGTATAGCTGCATATAGCTGCGTGTGCGTGCATTTTTTACATATGCTGGCATAGTGTGACAGGGCCTTTACTGTTCCACTGTTCTACTGTTGCTACTACTTTTGCACTTCTGGTTAGATGCTAACTGCATTTCGTTGTACTAGTATGTGTACTCTGTGCAATGACAATCAAGTTGAATCTAATCTAATCTAATTTTGTCAGGTTCTTGACTGGGAGGGAGAGACAGCAACCTGGGTAATGTGGTAGCTATTTATTTAATTGTAAACAATAATTCGCCCATGGCAGAACAAATTACAATAATGGAAATCGGGATGCAGTCTGACATCAGGGGTTTACCGGTTAGTGATCCCGGTTATGTTCGCAGACGGTGGGTGACATAAATGAGTTTCCTTGATCCGTCAGAAGCTTTTTCGGGATTCCATGGGGGAGATTAATTGGAACAGAGCCTGTGATATACTCCGCTCTTTGCCGAGATGGAGCGTAGGGGCACTGCCTCCGGGTACCAAGTTGCGTAATCTACGATGACTAGCACAAATCGATTGACCCATGGTGGGAGAGCCAGGTGGTCCTCAGTGAGGTTGATCGCCCCCTTGACAGAAGCAGGCCAGTGGCAAGTCACCCACTTTGCTTTTGAGGGGGGCAGGAATCACCCCCAGACCACCTCCTCCACCACCTGCTGGGCCCTCCTCTCACCCGGAAGCCCTTACCGGCCCATGGCAATTAGCAGTTGGTGCCACAGAAAATGGCCATGTGCCATCCTCCCACTGGGAGGATGTCTGTGAGTCCCAGCCTGTCCACCAGGACTCGGCGCAGCTCCGGTTAGGACGAGCAGGCGGCTGCCGGTAAGTCGTGTGTGGTGGAGGGCCCTTCCCCTGTCAGCAGGGGAAGGAGGCGCATGGTTCAATGAGCGTGTGGCTACGCACATGCCTCTGCCGTGCTCTCAAACACCTCCAGGAATGCCTCTACATTGTCGGGACTCCTGCTGTGTCTTCGCCGCACGTCAGCCTTAGCAGCTCAGGCATGTTGACCCGATCCTTCGTCTGATACATGGTAATGTGCGATATGGCCTGCATCTGTCTATATGGTGTGCGCCTGCATCTGCCGCTCCTTTTTTTGGCAGATCAGGCACAGAGCCATGGCAATCGCTGATTCCGCTGCCCTGACTCACCACCCTGCATCTCCATCTTCTGCACCAATGTAGCAAAGTTACGTGCGGTTCTTGACCAGGAGGGAGAAATGGTACCTGTGGTAATGCGATAGGTATTTATTTAACTGTAATTAATAATTCGCCCATAGCATAACAAATTACAATAATGGAAATCGGAATGCAGTCTGACATCGAGGGTTTACAGAGTCAGACTTGTGTCCAGCACCAGATCTCCATCCGTACCCAGCCTATCACTGTGGGTAGAGCAAGCAGATGTCAATATATGCATTCCTAATCATGCTCATCCCCGAGAGCTGCTTCAATCTGAGAAATTTGCACTGAGTGTGTGAAAGAGTATGCTAGTGTGTGTGAGAGAATAGGATAATGTGTGTGAGAGTATGATAATGTGTCCAAGAGAGTATGGTAGTGGCCGCGAGAGAGTATATATGTGTGTGCAAAAATGTATGAAAGTGTGTGTGAGAGGGTATGCTAGTGTGCGCAAAAAAGTATGCTAGTTTGGCGAGTTTGAGAGAGTACAACTGTGCGCACAAGCGAGCATGTTAGTTTGTGCGAGAGTAGTCTGAATTATGGCCGAAACAACCATTTCCTCCATTTATTTATTGGCCCCCCATGAAGCATGACGCTCCATCTATTTTAACACCCACACACACATATCGTGGTCCATAATGATTTTTCTTTGTCGGCAGATATTGTTATAGATGATTAGATATCAATATTTTGTTCGATGTCATGAGATGTAGATTATGAGATATATTGATTGCATATATAAAGTATTGCCTCAGATTCACCCATTCATACACAAATTCACACACAAGGGCGGTGTCCACCATGCAAGGTAACAACCAACACGTCATTAGCAGTTGGGGTTCGGTGACACTGCAGGGACTGAAACAGCAACCTTCCACTTACCAGACAACCTCTCTTACCTCCTGAGCTACTACCCCAGATATTATTAGACATAGATATATTGTTATGAGAGATCATTATCAGACATAGTGTTATATTTTTAGGAGAGGCAGATTATCAGCTATAGTGTTACATTGTTATGAGAAATACATTATTACATACGGGAGATAATGTATGTGATAAATTGTTAGGTGTAATATGTAGTCAGTCGCAGATGTATTGTTATTTTCTCATCAGATATCGCATTTAAAATGTGTTTATATATTGTTCGATATGTTACATTGCTATTTGATAAATTATTAGATATATTGTGAGATGTTTTGAGATATAGATATGTTATATTGTTCTCATTAGATATTGATAAGTAGATATTGTTAGATGTTGCTAGATATAGACAATAGATGATTATATCTCGTTAGATGTTGTTAGATGTAGATACATTAATTAAGACGTTAGATATATATATATATATGATATATTGTTATTATTAGATTGTATTACATTATTATATATATGGGTAGATGTTTCTAGATGTAGATATATTATTGTATTACTATAAGATATACACTATATTATTAGATTTATTCTAACATTTTTATTATTAAATATCAATCATTAGATGTAATGTTAGATGTTAGTAGGTACGGAACATAATAACCTAATCTCTGTCTACTCCCTAAATGAACAAAGTATAAACAGATGGAGGGTAGAGGATAAAGAGATAAAAAATAGATAGACTCATAGCATGCAGAGAGAGAGACATTTCATATTTTCTCTCTCCAAATATTCAATAATCTAATGTTCTTATGGCTGTTTTTTAAGTCCGAGCCGCCTTTTGTCGTTTTTCCATGATTTTGGCTCAGTGTGGAACGGATTCTTTTGGAGACAGACTTCCAATACTAATACTAATGCTCTGTTTATTATTTATGTCTTTATCTCTGCCTCTCTCCCTCCCGCTCCGGTTGTCATGTGTACAAGCGAAAATAGTGGAGTTTAATCTGTTCGATTCCTGATGGATATTAAAAAGAGAAGGAATTAATCTATTGCTGAGTGACATCACAGTTTGTAGTTATAGTTAATAGCTGTCAATATTGGTAAGAAATGTGTTCAAGTAAATGTATAGCCAACACTGTGTACATTATTAATAATATTACTACGACTACAAATAATAATCCATACATGAAAACACAATACAATTACTGTGTGTGTGTGTGTGTGTGTGTGTGTGTGTGAGTGTGTGTGCGCACATGTCTGGTGGGAGATGTATGAGTGTGTGTGTGTGTGTGCCTGTATGAGTGTGTGTGGGTGTGTGTGTGTGGCATCAGCTGGTGTTGCTGATACTTGATAAGTGTAGATACTTCACATCAAACCACTCCAGCATACACACTCACACACACGCTATCATTGTCATCTGGTCTATGTCCTCTGTCTCCTCACACACATGGAGATAAAGCAGCGACTGCCCCGTCAGCGGCGCCATCCAATTAAAGACAGTAAATGTGTGCTTTTGATGTGAGGGGCAGCATTGGTAACACACAGCTGATACAGGCAGCGCCAGAGCACTCAGCCGGCTGCACAAAGCTGCTTAAAGCTAACCTCATCTGGACTGCCACCACCCAATAACCAGAGCCACAAAACATCCACACAATAACTAGATGTACAAAAGACCTGCATAGCACAATCACTTACTGCTGCAGACTTCAAAGATGGACAAGAATGTACGTGTATTTGTAGTACACGCAGATATACGCACACAAACACACACAAACACACACGCATGCACACACGCACGCACACACACATGCACGCACGCACACACAATTATCTTAAATGCTAGTATAACTGGCTACTATCTAAAATTAATCAATAATTTTAATGTCACATACACATACAGGATGCAGTGGAATGAAAATACTAACTGCGAATGCTAGCATTAAAGGTTAGTATTCTAACATGCTAGTATAGCAGGCTAGAATTCTAACATGATAGCATAACATGGCAGTATGGCATGGTAGTATAACGTACTGTCAAATTTTGCCCATTTCCCATGGAGAATAATGTTAAATGTTAAAAAAATTAATAAAAAGATGGACAGTGTGAGTACTCCAATATTAGATCTTCATCCATCCATCCATTGTCTTCCGCTTATCCGGGAACGGGCCACGGTGGCAGCAGGCTAAGCAGGGCTCTCTAGGCTTCCTTCTCCCCTTCTCCTAGCTCCTCCTGGGGGATCCCGAGGCATTCCCAGGCCAGATGAGATAATCTGTCCAGCGGGTTCTGGGTCTACCTCTGGGTCTCCTCCCAGTTGGACGTGCCCAGAAAACCTCTAAAGGGAGGCACCCGGGGGGCATCCTGGTCAGATGCCCGAACCACCTCAGCTGACTACTTTCGATGCGGAGGAGCAGCGACTCTACTCCGAGCACCCTCAGGATGTCTGAGCTCCTCACCTTATCTCTAAGGCTGAGCCCAGCCACCCTATGGAGGAAACTCAACCCGCAGCTCGCGACCATAGGTGAGGGTTGGAACGTAGATGGACCGGTAAATCGTAAACCTTCTTCACCACAATGAACTGGTACAGCGCCCGCATTACTGCAGATGCCGCACCAATCCGTCTGTCCATCTCCCGCTCAATTTTTCCCTCACTCGTGAACAAGAACCCGAGATACTTGAACTCCTTGAGGCAGCAACTCACTCCCCATACAGAGGAAGCACTCCACCGTTTTCCAGCAGAGAACCATGGCCTTGGAGGTGCTGACTCTCATCCCGACCTCTTCACTGTAAACCGCCCCAGTGCATGCTGGAGGTCATGGTCTGATGTAGCCAACAGAACTGCATTGTCTGCGATGAGCAGGGATGCAATTCTGACATCCCCAAACTGGGCACTCTCCTCACCTCGGCTACGCCTTGAGATTCTGTCTGTGAAAATCACGAACAGAATTGGTGACAAGGGGCAACCTTGGCGGAGTCTAACACTCACTGAGAACGTGCTTGACTTTGTGCCAAGAATACGGT
>OMOU01000058.1:1451-19020 GCA_900312585.1 Malacocephalus occidentalis
AAACCAAGTGAGCAGTCTAAAAACCAAGTGAGCAGTCTAAAAACCAAGTGAGCAGTCTAAACCAAATGACAGTCTGAACCAAGTGACAGTCTGAACCAAGTGACAGTGAACCAAGTGACAGTGAACCAAATGACAGTCTGAACCAAATGACAGTCTGAACCAAATGACAGTCTGAACCAAATGACAGTCTAAAATCAAATGACAGTCTAAACCAAATGACAGTCTAAAACCAAATGACAGTCTAAAACCAAATGACAGTCTAAAACCAAATGAACAGTCTAAACCAAGTGAACAGTCTAACCAAATGAACAATCTGAACAATGTTAACATCTGAACAATATAAACAACTGAACAATATAAACAATATAAACAATCAACAATATAAACAAGTAAACAATATGAACAATATGATTGTTGGGCTGCAGCTATATTAGAGTCCCTTTGATCAAGCTTCTCCCAGCATCTGAGCACATTGCGCTGCAGGTTCAGGGAGTCCTGTAGCCATCCCCACAGTCTTTCAACCTCCCCCTTAAGGTCCTGTACCTGCAATTCAAGTTCTGAAGACGTACGCGAGGAACAGTGCATCTCAGTTAAGGTTCCATGTCTGAGTGTGATGCCATTCTGTATTTAAGTTCAAACATAAACACAACTTACAATTTGTCTCACTGTCATTCCAGAAAGCAAACCAACTGTAAATACTATGATTAAATAGACAACCTACAACTTACAAACTACAATCGGTACTGTATGTATCTCAAAATGCAATGCTCTGAAACAAACATACTGATAATTCCCACACAAAAATCACAAACAGGACACATTTTGTTGTCACTCAGTCCAGTCTGTTCAATTTAGTGGAGAGGACTATAGAGGAATAGTCCTTAATGCACAGCAAAAATGTAACTTGCAGTCACTTAATCCCACAGAGTAAAATGTTCCTCCTTCTTCTCTTCCAATAGTCTTTTAATCCAAATTAAACATTAGACAGTTTCTCTGTGTCCCACCGCTCTCTGCAGTTAATCGTAAGGTAATGCCAATAAGTACTCCCAACGCCGACATCCAGGATGAGTTCCAATAATATGACGCCGACATCCAGGATGAGTTCCAATAATATGAATACGCAGTTAACCTTTAGGCAGCGTTGGCTCCAAACATGACGCAGTGTCATAGTGTTTACAGTTGGTTTGCTTTCTGGAACGACAGTGAGACAAATTGTAAGTTGTGTTTATGTTTGAACTTAAATACAGAATGGCATCACACCCAGACTTGCAGGATGATGAGTTTGACTCTTTTCCTGACATAGACATGGAACCTTACCTGAAACGCACTGTTCCTTGCGTACGTCTTCAGACCTTGAATTGCAGGTACAGGAGCACCACTTGTAACGAGAGGTGGTGCTAGGGTGGTGTGCGATCGGTGCGTCGTAGCCACTTAGCGGAGAGATGGCAGACGACACATTCCAATACTGTTTCACCGTTTAAGTTGAAAGATACAAACGATATAATGCACTATAAGCTCAAGTGGCAAAAACGAAACGTAACTAAAAACGAGTTGCATAAAATGAGGTGCGAGTGGCAAAGATCAATACTTCTTTGACTGTTATAATATCCAAGTAAATAGCAAAAGTTAGGCCTAGACTTTGGGACGACATGTAGCCTAGCTGTACACCGAGACAATACAAACAAACAAGCCTTGATCTTTTCCGACAAACGATTATTCATGTAAACTTAAAATGATGCCAGACTCGGTAAACAATCTGTCCATTACGACATCTCTTTCACGTTACCACAGAAATAAGGAGGAAGCAAATCTGGCTGATGCAACGATATGACTAAATTCTCTTCATCTAATGTAGCCTTCAACCCACAGAAAAAACAAACAGTCAGGGTATCGAGTGTTACTTCTACGGGTCTCCCAGACACTATTTTAAAACAGATGAGCGATGAGCGAGCCTAATTTAACAAAGTTCAACGCAGATGAACCGAGCACATGGTATGAAAAGAGGGGAAAGTCGACCTAGGTTCTTCAGGACTCCAGGGGAAGCGGAGTGGCAGGAATGCCTGGAATGTGACGCAGCTCTAGCGATTGAGTGCAATTAACGGTATATAATGACACCTGTGCACTCTTCCTGCAGCAGAGGCTGGGCACGCATGGCGACAGAAGACCGGAGGGAATTCAATGCCATACCCCCTCTGGACTCCAACCAGACAGCGAATGCTGCATTATATGACTTATGTTTGATCAACCAATCATCAACCAACCTGTAATTAAACCAGCGTTATTCTGACGGATTCTCGTCATTCCTTCTGCTGAACCTACGAAAAGCCACAGCAGTGGCATTGTGACAAAAAGACTTTGTTACGGTAAGTAAATTGGAAAAGTAAAATTCACATCAGTTTAAAGATTTGTCTGTTTTTCATAAACATGTTACGAACAAGGTCATTCTATTGACGTTGGGGTACTGCAAGCATTGGTTAGCGTGACCGGGGCACATAGAGACTTGACTACAAAGACCAGACAACGCCACTCTGGGGATTTCACCCAGGGTGGCGTAAATAGGCTACACAAGCTCAGTTCTAAAAATGTGGCGTAGAGAGGTGACTTTCCAATTTTAAAGCAGCGTAGTTTATTTCACAGTGCACAATACAGCTGTTTTCTACTGGCTAGGATTTTTGCAAGTTACAATTAATGACACAAATGGTTCTTTTGTTTTAAAAAACGTATCAAATCTATGCTGACCACAGTGCCATTTCAGGGGGCGGGTGCCAGGGACGTCCACCAGGGGTAAGGGGAAAGTCACCTCACAAGGGTGAGGCTGTTCAGGAGGGAGAGGAAGGGGGGGGTTGACAGGATGATGTTGTGGGAGGAGGAGTGGGGGTTTGGGAGGCGGCATACGCTCTCTATCACTGACACACACACTTTTAAATGCTATAATACTATACATTTGAATGTGTTTCTTGATATGAGGCGTGTGTGTGACTGTTTGTGTGTCAGGAACCACATTCCTGACTAAGGAGCAGGACAGAGGAGCAAATGGGCTCCACTCTCTGAACCCGACTCTTATTTCATCTTGTCTCTCTTTTTGTTTTTTTAATTCTTTAACCCCGATATCCTTCCTTCTCTTCCAATAAGATTATTGTCTCCTTTGTACATTGTGTGCTGTGCACCTTGACTTATCCGTCTGTCCATCTCTCTACCCTTCACCCTGTTTCTGTTCATTTCCTCTGATCTCCTCTGGTATTCTCTTCATCATCCTCTTCTGACTCAGTGAGGCAGGTTCTCGGGCTGCGTATTGCAGTCGAAAAAGTCTTGACAAATATATATATATTATATATATATATTATATTATATATTGGATATATATATTATATATCCAAAAGACGCATCCCACATATCTGTGAAAGATTCTGTTTGAGTCATTTGTGCTGTTAGCTGGCCAATTTTGTAAACCAATGTAGTACATTGTGCTGCAGCAGGGAATACTGGAGTGAATGACATGTTCTCAAATGCCCACGTTACTTTCCATGTCTTGCTTTTGTCTTCTCGTGTCTGGGGACACTGGCCAAGGTATCAGATATACATAGTGTCTCCTCTGCAACAGCAGAATGGAAAGGTCTACTGACCTATCATTAGTGGTCACAGTCTGTCCCTGTCCCCCCTCAAGCAAACTATGTTTTTATAATAATGCAAGTTATCTCGCTGCCTGCATTGGGGTCCTTCCCCCACTTACCTCTCTACCGCACTGCAACATTAGTTGTCTTTAACACACCACCTCTGCTCCTCTATATACACAGACTGTATTCAGATGCACACACACAACCTGGTCATCCTAAGTCCTGCCATTATAGTCGTAGTACTATCTCACTTTTGGATTAGATTCAACTTTATTGTCATAGCACAGAGTACGCATACCAGTACAACGAAATGCAGTTGGCATCTAACCAGGAGTGCAAAGTAGTATCAAAAGTGCAACAGTATAACAGTGAACGGTAACAGTAGTAGTATGAGCAGAATCTACAGAGAATGTACACAATCTACAGGAATATACTGAATCTGTGGTGTGCATATAGATATGTCTATATATATGGTGAACGCTATACATTGAGGAATGTACAGTATAGGCCGAGATATGCGTTGGGGTATGTACCATATGGACAGAGGTATATTCAGCAGTGTGTATACACAGGGGTGTACAGCGGGGTATATACGGGGAGCAGTGCAAGTGTCTGAATGTGCGGAATCCATAGTGCATATAAGAGTATACAGTCCACGTGCAAATGTCTGGCCGGTCCGGGTCCGGAGTCGGCGTGCAATGTAGGATCTGCAGAGAGAATAGTGGAGTATGTACAGTACATATACAGTACAGGGTATAATGTATAGTGATACATGTACGGTGTAGGGTAGTTAGGCCATTTTCACAACTCGCTGCCTGTCCGAGGCGGTGCAGTTGCCATACCAGACTATGATGCAGTTAGTCAAGATGCTCTCGATGGTGCAGTGGTAGAAGTTCACCAGGATCTGAGAGGGGAGATGTACCTTCTTCAGTCTCCTCAGGAAGAAGAGGCACTGGTGAGCCTTCTTGACCAGGGCGGAGGAGTTGATATGCAGTCTTGCATAGGTATGCAGTCATAGGTGAACAGGGAGTAGAGCAAAGGGCTCAGCACGCAGCCTTGTGGGACACTGTTCAGCCTAACAGACTGGGGTCTGTTGGTGAGGAAGTCCATTATCCAGTTGCAGAGAGAGGTGTTCATACCCAGCTGAAGGAGTTTGGATATCAGCTTGGAGGGGATGATGGTGTTGAATGCTGAGTTGAAGTTGATGAACAGCATTCTCACGTAGGTGTTCTTGTTGTCCAGGTGGGAGAGAGCGGAGTGTTGCACCGAGGATATGGCATCCTCCGTGCTCCTGTTCTGGCGGTAGGCGAATTGGAAGGGGTGGAGTGTAGGTGGTAGGCAGGTTTTGAGGTGAGCCAAGGGGGATCAGGGGGTGAGTGCAACGGGTCGGAAGTCATTAAGGCTCTTGGTAGTGGAATGTTTGGGCACCGGCACAATGGAGGTGGTTTTGAAGCACGCGGGGACAACTGCTTGGGCCAGTGACAGGTTGAAGATGTCAGTCCAGACCGCAGTCAGCTGCGTGGCGCAGGCTCTGAGCGCCCGACCGGGGATGCCATCAGGGCTGGCGGCCTTCCATGCGTTCACTCTGCTCAGTGCCGCACCTACATCGGAGGGGGAGAGTGTTAGTGGCTGGTGGTCTACAGGAAGGACAGGCCTGATGGCCCCATTGTGGTTGTCTCTCTCGTGCGAGCGTAGAAGGTGTTCAGCTCATCCAGGAAGGAAGCATCGCTGGATGGTGGTGTGGAGTTAGTAGGTTTGTAGTCTGTGATGGCATGGATGTCTTGCCACATGCGTCGGGGGTCGGAATTCTTGAAAAAGTTCTCCTCGAGCCTTAGCTTGTAGCTTAGCTTGGCCTCCTTGAGGTGGCCATGACAACAAAGGGGTTCCAAAATGTCTAAACAACGCTAAAATAATATGCAATTAAATCATGTACTATGAAAGAAGGCTGACATGAATAGTAGTGAATATTTTACCTACCTACCTGAAACGCCAAACACCAAAACCCAGACACTGGAAAGGAGCCAAAGGGAGCGAGCGTTGGCCCACAACCTTACATAACCTGGCCCTGATTGGTTGGGGAGGAGTCAGACATGGGCTGTGTTCACCAACCCTACACACACACACTAGGGGAGCATTCCCCACCACACAAACAACGCATGCATTTGCATAAACTTAACTAAATGTGAAGAGAGACAGAGAGCAAGAGAAGGAAGGATGGTTTTGGGATCCATTGTAATTTCTCCTTGGAGCAAAATAACCACCTCCCCCAAACAGGAGAGGAGGATTCAAGAGCAGGAAGCGTGAAGGGCAACATGGCCAGATGCTTCGGTAAATTAGAATATTAATTTAATTAACAGGTAACCATGTTGATCCTTCGCTGCTGTCGCTACCTCCTTGTCATTTACACACACACACACACACACACACGCATACGCATATCCCCCAGGACCTTTCTCTCCGGTCTACATTTTTTTGCAGCGTATTGTTTGGGGAAGGTGGTTAGTTTGCGCAGAGGAGAAATTACATTGGATCCCCAAACCATTTTCTCCTATCAATTATTCAGATGTGACCAGGCCTCATTATTCTGGGAAATGTCCCCTGCTCACGAGTCACACTGTGACTCTTTGTATGCACGTGTTGGTGTGTGTGTATGTGCTGGAGTCGACTGAGCACAACAGCGTGTAGGACTTCAGACTAAATGTGTCACCCACCTGTTTTGCACAATCAACACTGGCGGCTGCAAGTGTCTGCTTACCGCGTACATCGATCCTTCACTGAAATGTATTGTATTAACCTCCTGTTAACGGTCACTTGTTTTCCTTCAGGGACATGATGACAATTGTGTGTGTGTGTGTGTGTTTGCAGGTTTTAGTATCAATTGTATCAATTCTTCCCTCAGGACAGTCCCTAAGTTTAGTTGAGCACATTGTTTATTTTTTGTCAGGGACCGTGCTTAATTGCACCAGAATTATTTTCATGCTAGTTTTCATCTGTGGACTCCAGCAGGCTGTCTAGCACGCTCTTTGCCACAGATGACTGTATTTCTACTATCTTCAAATGTTTATGAATGATTACAATTGGACTAATCCCTTTTTAAATCAAGAAAATAGATGAGTATACTAACCTGTCGAATACTTGCAATCAAAAGGATGTACAATTGTATATTATTTTTGAATTGGATTTAACTGTACCCTGTATGCTGTGCTATGCTATTAAAAGTCCACTAAATAAGATAACTCTTAAAGTTCGTCGTTGTGGACATCCCCTCACTGAAATCCTCCTTACTATGTTAAAGTTATATTTTCAGGTGTCTATCAGCTGAATGGTTCATATTGGTAACTCTAGCTCCCAAATTAAACAGCCCCTCGTGGCACTGAACAAGAGCTACTTAAAACCTTCCTAGCTCCTTACCAAGTACACAGATCTTACAGAGAAGAGATGTAGTTAACGGACGTGTCCGACGTGGATCTAGCAGAACAGTTACACTGGTTGTGGAGTGTCTGGTTGGAGGACCGCCTAGGACATTACCCGTTAGATGCAGAGCTGGTCCACTTACCCCTGATTCACCAGGGATATTTCATGGATCTTAAACATGGCGCCCAATGTGGGGCATGATGAGGAAATTCTCCAATTAAAAGACTGCGTACCGGATCGTGGGTCACCAGATTCTCCCGAAAGCAAAGAGTGAAGTCCGGGAAGTGTGGGGTGTTGCAGTCACAGCCCCGGTAAAGAAGACTGAAGTCTGAGCTACTAGGGGAGAATCAGGGTTGTTGAACACGTCGTACCAAAACAGAAGAACCCCAGCGGAGAGCCAACTGCTGTTTTGTTAAAGACGACCCCAAGTAGGTGTGGGGTAGAAAGGAATCAAGCACCTGAGCTGCATGAGATGGAGGAATAACTGGAGGTTTTCCATCGAGAGCACTGTGATATATGTGAGGGAAGGAATCTCACCTACAGTAGAGTTTGTGCGACCCGGGCAAGGGAAGGATTACCTCGTGAGCCTCAAAGCAGGAGTGATCAAGGAGGCATTGGAACAAGAACTGGGGGCAGAGATGGGGACCCAGAGAGGGAAACATCTCTCCAGAAATGGTGAGGAAACCGATAGTCACACGACTGGTCATACGATAGTCACCAAGAATGGGCTGATCGTTCACTGCTTGGAAGGTGACTACTTCGCTCTGGTGATCCTCACTCCACACAAAACAACAAGACACATCATTAAAAAAAATTCCGACACTGCATGCAGAAAAGCGCGGGCTTGAAATATAATGGGGAGCTGTCAAGTCTAAGGAGGCAGGAGACATGAGCGGGAGAGACTTGCCCTACTTCGCCAGAATACATGTTCCCATGGTTGACCAGGAGAAATCTGAAGAACTACATGATCGCCGCAACAGATTGATTGCCGCCATTACCAGAGGCATCTATCTGGCCGGGGAATATTGTTACCGGAGGGTGGTGATGGTTGTAGACGGACTGAGGGTCGGTAAGGATTCTTGGGAAGGCGCCAAATAAGACACCTTGGTGGCGACCACCAAGGTGACCCATATGACTGGGAGCTGTGGTCAGCTGAAGGAGTTTGTGATCGTCACCACCGAGAGACAGCAGGAGAAGAAGGGTGGTTGCAAGCCGGCGGTTCAACACACCAAACATCGCGGAGATCAACCTGCTGTAAGAAAGGATCAGTGCCAGGCCGAGAACCAGGCAAACCCGGGAATCATTTAAGAATCCCCCTGGGACTGCGGTGGTCTGACTGGGACTATATTTCCCGGCTTGAATGGTGTTCCCCGTTCAGCCCTAAATTGTACAATAGTTGGACACTTGAATGTCTGCTTGCAATTATGTTTCCTAGACTTCTGCTTTCATAGATAGTTATTAATTCAATTATTACTACAACCAATAATCATCAAATGCAGATGCAATAATGTAATATGATAGAGTACATATATTCAGATCTTATATATGGTCGCTGTGCAAAACTTAAGTCTACTCTATGGGAGCCCCTCCGGAAGCTGAACCATGGTACGTGGTTACGCTACCAAGCCCCGTGGACCTAGTGCATGTGGTAATACAACAGCAACTTGTGGCCCAAGCACTGGCAGGAAGAGTTGAAAACGATCCAGTGTATGTGGTGATGCGGTTGAAGATGAACCAATGTATGCAGAGCTGTGGCATGCTCTGCAGAGTCTGAGCATGTGGCAGGAGATGACCCCCAACTTGAACCCCAATGCAGTCTTTGAAACCACCCTTAACCTGGAAATTAGCCTGCGTGTCACCCTCCAAGAAGCCCACGACGGCCCAGCATCTGAAGGTGTGGTTCACCTGTGGTAAGGGCCACTCACAATAAGTACAGGGATGGATCTTAATTGGCAAATGGCTTCCAAGCACCGACCGAGAAGATCTAAAAGAGACCCGAGTTATATGAGTTATGAATCAGGAACCCCCCCTACTGAAATTATCCAACGCAATTATAAGACTGGATTACCCGCTGCAGGACTTCACCTGCACCTGTTACGATTGTGGTTCGGGCGGGTACTTTTGCTCCAATTGATACAGCCCATGGGACCCACTTGAGTGGGGTGAAAAGGTGTTGCACTTACGCTGCAAGCCCTCCGACGTTTGAGGAAGGACCACCCTGGATAGGTTTGCCCGTTTCAGGGGCCCTGGATTTGTAATACATTGCACCTTGATGTGGCAGGGGTACGGGTGGGGTCCCCATTACCTGATGCCCTCTGAGAACCCATATGGGGATGTATGGATTGGTACCTACAGTATGTTGTCTGGCATCCTGCACCTGGCTTAGTGAGGCGATAGCAAGTGCGGAGAAGTGCTGCGCGTTTTACATCATCGAGAACCAGCACATGGCTCTGCGTTAACACAAGTACCACGTTTTGAACAAGGAGGGGAGTTTTCCCCCCGGTGACTCACCCTGCTTGTCCCGACCTCGGACCCCTGGGGTCCCAAGGCATTGGGGATGGTTGTGGAGTTCAACTAGGAGGATGAAGGAACGGCTCCCCTCCACACCTTTTTAGTGTGGGAGAAAGGCCAGACGATGCAGGCCTCCCAGGGGCTGTTCCTTTCGCATTGGATGTGGAGGGGGCTGGACCCCTCGCCTATATTTACCACCCATGCCAACCGTCGGACACGGAGGAGTCAGGAGGGGGAAATAGTGTACCTTACCCCCACGTCAGCCAGCCAGTGAGATAACAGCCCTAGAAGCCTAACAGCCCCTAACAGAGGACAATCCACGATCATGACGGACCCACCGAAAACCTGAGAAAGATTACCCCGTTTACACATCGCTAGCACTACCACGGAACTAGCCGAAGATCCACTCCACTCAGAAAATCCACCCAACTCAGAAGATGGAATTTAAACACTCAGCCAAAGAACATTGGGACTGATAACCCGCCTCAGATTAATAATGATGGGACTGATAGCAATCGCGATGGCCTGCCATTGGTGGGCAATAGACTCCTGGATGCAGACACATGTGCGAGTACGATATGGAAATACAAAAAGAGCCATCCAAACCTGCTGGGAAAACACCCTGCAGATCATGATGTTACCCCTGGTGTGAAGCCTTGGGGTAACATCCTTCCACGATCTCGTGCGAGGTAGACTCCTGCTTTATTGGGGAAAAAGTCTATGACAATACCTGTGAATCAACCAAAAATGATGATCACATACAAGACCCATTTCCAACCCAGGCCCCACAGCCCTGCAGCTCACCAACCCCAGCCCCAAAGGCTCGCAGGAGGCCAACCCTGACCCCACAGCCCCACAGAAGGTGGTGACGGAGTGTACCAGATCCATTTGACCCAGAAACTAGTTGGCTTATACACGAGGCCAACAGCCCTCAAAGGGACCGCCAAAGGGAACGCAGCACACCTTATCTACATGGGGGGCTGATAGCTCCGATGGTCAACCAGTTAGATACGTCTGGGCTGGTCTTTGGGTTAAAGACACGGGACACGCGAAATCCTCCCAACCGGCCCAGTACGGTAAAGCAGTACTGAAAGACTCCCAAAACACCTTACAATGAAACAATAGTGTTAAACGTGCTGTTGAATGAAGGAACGGAGGTGGTAGCCACACTGCTGACAATGTACCGTCAAACCACCAAAATAGTACAATGTAACTGAGTGTCCCTCAATGGTACTGCACCTGGGGATGCCTACCCATACCACATATCACGGAAGGCTACTGGATCCCAGAAGCCACCTTTGAAGCCCCTGACTTAGGCCATGGGTGCCAAGAAATTTTTCTCAGGAGAGAATCCTGGGGAGGATACAATCTCAGCTGCAAGGGTCTATGATTGCTCGGGGCTACGGGCAAACCAAAGCATAAAAGGAATGTTGGAGGCATTGACAGAGGGCTACTTGGGAAAACCTAAAGCTGCTTGGTACGGATTACAAAAGGAAGAAGTGGAGAGCTGGGTAATCCCTTGCCTGAGGAAGACCATCCACTACTGGGTAAAGTACCAATACAGTGTATTCCGCCATTATGGCGGTGGTTCCGTTAGGAACCCGCTCCAGACTGTTTGTGTTAAGCGCCCCCATTAATATAGGACCACGGCCGAGTAAGATGGAATGTAACTGCAACAACACCACGTGATCTCTCTGGCCCGAGCCCCATGTCACCTTGTCGCAGGATGGGAAAGTTGGTGTACGATGCACTACGAGAATGACTATGACCGGTTTGCCTATGCCACCACATGGCATAAAACAAACGGGGCATGGAAAAGAGGGGGTCAATAGGACCAGGCATGTATGTATTTTTGAGCTGCATCTGTATACTTCGATTTCCACACACTCACTGCCAGATTGTATCTTTGATCATGCACGCAAGACTCTCCAGCATTTCTCTGATTACTGTACCTGTTGCCGACCCTGCCTGTCCCCGAACTGCACCTCTCGCCTGATCCCTGATACCGTTTTACGGTATCCGTGGTTGCACAAGGTTCTCTATCTGCTTCCCGGCATCTTGGTTCCCCGACCCGGCCTGTCCCTGATGATCCGTCCGCCAACCGTCTACCTGTACCTCCACCCGATTGACTGCCTGCCCAACCCCGAACCTGCTATCCCTATGACAATGATTCCTGCCACATTCAAGATCTAATAAAGACTCAATCAAAATCTGACCGTCTGTTTGTACTGCGTTTGGTCTTATCCACACCTGTGACATTAAGTGCACATACATAACCTGTGATGTGTACTGATTTGTCACACATACTATATTTATTGTACTACGTAAAGCTGTAATGTGTACTAATTTGTCAGGCGTAGTACATTGACTACCTTGTAAACTATGTGTACTGATTCGTCAAGTATAGTTTATTAACTGTACAATGTAAACTGTGTCTTGACTTGTCAGTCGTAGTTCATTAACCTCACCATATAAACAAATGTCTTGTGTACTGATTCGTCAAGTGTAGTACATTAACTGTACTATGTAAACTAAAGTGTATGATTTATCAGGTGGAGTACATTAACTGTTGATGTGAACAGTAATGTGTACTTTGTACGTTGTCAGACGTACGCTAACAGCGTATGTAAACAATTGTGTACTGATTTGAATTATGTTTATAGGCCTTTTCTTTCCCTTGTTCTTCCATGTGAAGCCCCTCCCTCTCCAGTTCAAAGGTCGCATTTTATAATGCATGACGTGTTGACAACATTGAATTATTGTGGCATTACGCCGCCAGCTCTATGAATGTCCTGCCTTTTTTGTATCATCATTCTTTATCCCATCTGTATTCCCCCCACTATTTATCTTGCTCCTGTTTATTCATTAAAGTCTCTCTGCTTGTTTCCAGTCCTCCTCTCCTTTCTGCCAGGTCGGAGCTCATTTGGATTCCCTGCAGGGAGTTGTGGGGGATGACGACTGAATAAGCACACAGACTGTTAATTTCCAACCCTCCACTTCAAATTTGGAGGCCGGTCTGATTGAGTTCAAGCCGTTTGGAGAGAGCGAACAAAGCACTGCCACTGTGTCTATAAACTACACCCACTAATGTTTGGTTAGTTTGCCTGACTTCACCCTGTCTACGTCTACCACACCACGCACATGCTTCTGAGAAGACACACACGCTCTTTTCCTTTCTTTGATCTCTCGCGCTTCGGTAAGCGTCTATTTTTTCTTTTCTATTTTCTCCGTCCTTGCATCTCTCTCTGTCCCTCGGTTCCCTGTCAGGCTACAAGTAAAGCCTGTGAATATCAATAATATATCTTATAAATAACGTAAAAATGTCATGCTGTAAACCCCCGTATATTTTTCTTGTTTTTAATGAAATGAAATATTGAGTGAGCAGGGGACATTGGATGCAATACAAAATGTCGAGTAAAACATTTATAAGCAACCCCCCCCCAATGATGAATCTCGTTTCATCACTGCTAGGTTGTCTGCATAATAGTTGGGATGAGTGCCATTCTGAGTGCATTACCAACACCTAAGTACATGCCAAGTCCTATTAATAGTGCCAAGACGTACAAACATGCAAGTTAGTGCTAGGGTTAGGAGAGGGAAGGCAGGGGGTTTATGCAGAGTCCAGGGGAACAGGTGGGTCTTGAGTCTAATGTGGGAGCTGGTGAGCGACTTTCTTCCTGATGAGCTCATTCCACCACTGCGGTGGCAGTGGTTGAACAGTGAAGAGTTGGGACTGATTGATGTTTGCTTGTTCTTCGTGAAGGTGGTGTTATGTTAATCGGACCCAAGTACAAACACAGAGGCCTTTTTTTCCCCTTGTTCTTCCATTAATGTGAAGTTGGAGAGAAGGGAAATCCATCGGAGCGATCATCGGAGCACGGAGACCACGAGACAGGATGACAGGACTGGAACCAGGACGACCGAAAGGGCAGATGGGGTAGGGAGGCGGTGGCAGGTCAGTAGGCGAGTCAGGATAAGGAAGACAGGATCTGGACAAGGAGGCATAGGTTAATCCACAGGTAAGAATAACGTTGATTTGAAAAAATACAAAGGAGCCGATGTAACCGGCTGAGTTCTGCGTTGTGTTCATTTAATAGGCAGGGCACGACGTTGATCTCTGATGACAGGTTTATTTCTATTTACATTGAGACCACGGGGCGAGAGTCCTGTAAACTTCAATTGTGAAGTCACATACACACTTTGGCTGTGTAGTTGTGGTGAGACCACCACTTCACTGAGAGTACACAACATACTACCAGAGTCGAGCATCCCCTTTAAAGTACACTTGTCACTGACTAACCCTGGGGCATAAAAGAGTTCACTAGCTCCATCAACTCTCTGTGACCCAACAAAGATTGCTGTTTTGTGCACTGGAAGTAATCTGCATTCCAGAACAGTTTCGCAGACATGGATACTTCAACCATTATTTACAATTTATAAGAATTGTTTTAGGACTGTAGCACATTTATGAATACATATTAAATATATAACATATTAAATATTCCTATACAGCAATGCAGAAGCATATCAAAGGAAAACATTACGTTGTAACCCATATGATTAAATAAAATAAACCAAATAAAGTCCCCTCAAACTGTAACCTAGTGACCCAGTCCAAATAAGGTGCATCCTGTCTGTATGTGAGTGTGTGTGGTGTGTAATGTGTGAAAGGGAGGTGGGGACAAGAGGGAGGTGTGGTGCATTCATATACTGGCAGGCACTGATTTGATGAACCGCAGGTGTGAGATTAAATGAAAATAACAGATTAAATTGTAACAGCAATAGAAAGTAAGAAATACACAGTAGGGGTATTTATTGATTTTAAAAAACAAACATTTAAACATTTGAAACATGTGAATGTATACACAGGTTTTGTGTTAATGTGCATGTCTTGATGGGTGGTTGGTTATCCCCACGAGGGGGCGATAGAGGTTGCGTGTTGGGGGGCGGGACTAGGAGACGACGTGGCGGCTCCCGCATTCTGGAGTGGAGCTGTCCTGAATGTCACAAGAATCATCGTCATCTCTTCATTTTCCTGTTTTACAGAGAATCTATCATCTGTATACGTGGTCCCATTGTTGGGACCTGTTACAGATTTTGGAGGGCTCGTGCAGGATCGGTGCCGCCTCAGAGGAGGATGCTGATCCTCTTACTTGGGACCGTGTTTGACCATTGTAAGGAATAAAGGAAGAGGTTACCATGTCGAACAGCGCGAGGAAGAGTCTGGTGAAGGACCTCAGGAAAGGCCTGCTAGCCCTGTTGGACGAGGAACTCTTCCAGATCACCAACACCGTCGGTCCGGTACCAGATAAAGATAGGTTGAAACTTGTTGTGGAAGATGATGAGGGGTGCCTTAAGTATATCAATGCCTTTATGATGAGTAAGTTATTGCTTGGGTCGGAGGACATGGAGATGACTGAATTGTTGATGCTAAGGGACACCATTGATTATGTGGTACAGGGTAACATTCTAACTGATAAACAAACTGTTGATAAGTGTTACTTCACTTGACCAACCCTCCTCACCCACCAACGTAATCAACCCAATGACAGACACACATAATACAGACTACCAGCAGATGCTGTCTACCTATGAGGAGCTAGGTAGGAAGCTTCTATTGTACAAAGATCAACCACAAAGTGACATTTCAGTGCAAACACCCCCTCACACAGCAGTCATCAATCCGAACAGACCACAGTTTCTAGATGTGAGGAAGTGGTCTCTGAGGTAGTCAGGGGGGTATTGAGGACCATAATACTAGGCAACTTATGTTCATGACCAAGGAAGACAGTAGTTGAGCTCAAGGTTGTTTCTTCAGTCACATCTAGGGGTAAAGAACAGCACAGAATTATTCCAGGAGTTAATTAGTTATTAGTTAATTAGTTAATTAGTTGAATGAAAAAACAACTGACTGAGAAAGTTGAGGCACTGACAAACATGATTGACGGTCTGAAACAGACAAAACGGCAAGAACTGACGTGCCAGTGCACTACAAGCCAGCCATCCGTCCCCAGAAAGTAGAGACCATATGGGTGCCCCAAATGTGTTGAGCAGGGTCTACCAAACTGTAGACATTGGTTCTTCTGTGGCATAGATCACAGCCACAGTCCAAAGCTTCTAACCTTCCAGAGTCCAATCCGAAACCTAAACATGGAGGCGCTAGAAACCAAGCCCCTCCATACATATCTGTAGAGGTGGCCAGGGTTAAGGGGAAGTATAGGTTAGTGAGTAGCTCCACATTGGACTCAACAGATGAGATAACCATAGGACAATACAGAGTAGCCCAGTTAATTGGGAGCAAGTGTCTACTTGAATGTACCATAAATGCATTAGCAACGAAGGTCTTACTAGATACGGGGGCTCAAGTCAGTATCATCGACCGGGCCTGGAAGAAGAGATACTTTCCAGATCAAAACATCAGGCTACTCTCAGAACTCCTGTGACCTGAAAGAAACCTATCTATGCAGCAAATGGAGCAACCATACCATTCGACGGGAGGGTGGAGGTAACTGTTAATTTGCCTGGAAATTACAACCCCAGCTTATCCATTCAGGTCCCAATTCCAGTGAGCCAGGGGACACTTGAAACACCACTGTTTGGCTTTAATGCTATTGAAGAGCTAGCCAAGGGACAAACAGGAGGGCTTTTGTCAACTCTAGTTTGTCTACTCAGTAAGGCTATGGGAGTACAGCATGATCAAGTTAAAGCAATGGTGAACCTGAACAGACACAGACGACTGACCTGGTACACGCCCACATGAGAGTTGGGCCACGAGGCTTCGGGATTCATCCTGGACACGTAGCCCAGGTTTGGTGTCGCATCCCTCCCAATGCAAATGCCCAGTGCGAAAGTCAATACCATTACTGACTCAGTCACCGACAGCACCGTGGAATCCAGTGGATATCAGTCATCTGGGAAGGGAGAAACAAGAGATAGTGAAAAGGATGCTGTGTGAAGAATCTGCAGCCTTTGCACAAGATGACGGTGATATTGGGTGTATACCCAGTTTACAAATCAGCCTGAAAGATGATATCCCTGTGCAAAAAGCCTATACATCAGTGGCAAAACCGTTGTATAAGGAAGTTAAAGAGAATGTCCAAGACCTACTGGCTAAGGGTTGGATTGTCAAATCAAAGTCACCCTACTCTGCACCAGTTGGATGTGTACGTAAGGATGGGACACGACTATGTATAGACTACAGGCAGCTTAACCAGAAGAAAGTTCCTGACAGTCACCCGCTGCCTCGCATTCAAGACCTAACAGATACCCTCGGTGGTTACAGTTGGTTTTCCATCTTAGACCAAGCAAAGTGTACCACCAAGGCTTCATGGCCGAAGGTTCCCAACACCTTCATCACACCTTGGGGCCTATGCTGTATACCCTAACTCGATGACATCTTGTGCTATGCAAGGTCATTTGAAGAACATGTTGAAGGACTCTGGAAAGTCCTCAGGGCTCTTCAACGACATGGAGGGTTGGAGATGTGCGTAAGTGACTGGGATTCCTAAGCTACTATCAAACCTACTATACATCCAGGACTTCTTGAGGATTGCTAAACCACTCTATGAGCCACGTCAAATACTCAACAGGAGTGGAACCTGTGAAGCCAGCCAAGAGAATGGTCAAGGGTCCTCAGCTGTCCTCCTGCACTCCAGTAAGATGGACAAGTAAACATCAGAGAGACTGATCCTGATGCTAGCCAATCCGCCAGTGTTGGCATATCCAGACTTCAACTTGTCGTTGACTCTTCACACTGACGCTTCAGAGAAGGGCTTAGGAGCCGTCTTATATCAACAGCAGGAAGGGAAGTTAAGTCATTGGTTACAGTTTGAGGACGCTCACACCAGCAGAACGAACTATAATCTCCATTCTGGGATGCTTGAGTTCCTCACCTTGAAATGGGCTGGGGGAGACCTTGCAGATTTCCGATTCAACATAAAGTATCAGCCGGGCAAGATCAACATTGCCGCTGACACATTGGCCCCCCCCAACACAGGTTTTGTGTTCATATGTATGCATGTCTGATGGGT